>DWLH01001493.1:0-12794 GCA_018249795.1 Heliconius telesiphe telesiphe | reverse complement strand
TTTTTTTTATATTTTATATTTTAAACTAACGGCCCCGGCGCGGTTTCACCCTCTTGAACCATCCGAATATTTAATGAATATTATTTTAGTACAAGTTAAGTAGTTCTACAAATGTAAATACAAATATAAATATAACCATACTAAAGACTCGTTAAAATTAACTGCTAAAAGGTAAAACAGATATTTTAAGTTTTACAACAGCAGCGCTCGATTTTACTAAGAAAACACTGAAAAGAAATTAAGTTTTTACTCTTTCAAGAAGCCGTTTGCGTTGCTCAGAAACTTCTCGGATATTTTCATTAAAAAACTTTTCTGCACGTTTTACAGTTCATTTGTTAAAAATTAAAACTTGTCATGATTGAGAAAATAAGTTTTAACTGAAAAAGAATTGACTCGGATTTTTTTTATAGTTTATATGTTAAATAAAATAAATGTAATATTTTATAAATTTAAAGTATTTTTGTTTTATAGAATAAATTAATCATGTTTCGCCTTATTAAAATGTGACATACGTTTGTTTATATTAAAAAAAGAGGCCAGTCGTGGTCTCGAGGCAAAGCGCGGCGTTGAGTTCCGCCACTCAACACGCGATGCCTCCAGAACTCGGCGGACAGTGATAAACGGAGTGTCTTAACACTAAGTTCCTCTCTGCCTACCCTGCTGTGTGCGGGATACAGCGTGAAGCTGATTTTATTTATATTAACATATAAAAAATATATATGATTACTTTACAAGTAATAGCTGTAATAAAGATAATAATAATAATTGAAAATCGAATAATCTTTTCGCATTCCAACACCGACATCATCAAACCACCTCATCTCAACTATCCGTGCCGTACCGTGTGTTGAGCATAAGTTACTCAACAGCAATTAGTTGCTAGCGTTTATTAGTAAATATTAACCTTAGTAATTACATCAGGATCCAATATTTGTGTGGAACTTGCTACCTGAATACAGATTATTATGTTGAGGTAATTAAGGTATAGAAACAAGTCATTCTTGTAATTACATGATCACGACTCGTGGAGGACAGTATTTATTGTTACAACTGACTTCGAATACAATAAAATAGGTAGGTACCGTACGTGTTTAGTTATATCATTGCTATATACATTTCTAATTTGTAAATAATCATGAATATTATGTTTTTTTTTAATATATATTATAAAATAAATATAATAAAAATTGAGAAAAAATAGAATTGAGGCCAGTCGTGGCGCAGAGGTACAAAGTGTGACTGCAAAATCGACTGGTTGTGGGTTCGATCCCTACATATTTATTTAAATTTATATTTTCATTTCGTCGCTCTGGTGTCGAGGCAAAGCGCGGCGTTGAGTTCTGCCACTCAACACGCAATGCCTCCAAAATTCGGCAGAAAGTGGGGAACGGAGTGTCTTAGCACTAGGTTCCCTCTGCCTACCCCGCTGCGTGCGGGATACAGCGTGAACCTGATATATACTATGATATAGATAATTTTAGTTTTACCTCTACTGGAACGTAAAAGTTTGTATTACTCACTCAAATGTTGGGTTCCGCCACTCTACGTGCAGTATTGCGAAAATTAATAAACAAACAAAAAATAAATATAAAAATTTATATAAAAAAACATTTACTTATTACAATAGCTTAGATTATATATAGTATACTACTTATAGAAGTCATACTTACTTATGTGGCTCCTTAATACATTTAGGTGTTCGTCTGAACTACGAGTCTTCTGGTTCTTAATATAATAAAGCACTCAAGATATTTTAAAGATATAAAGTTAACAAATTCGCAAATTTCTATTTGAATTGTTAGTATCGTTAAGTAAGTATTATTATGATAAAAGCAAAATATTTTTTTCTACTATTATATCCTTTTATTCTTATATAAAAAGAAAAATATTTTTCTTATTCATTATAATTTCCTGTTGACCTAAATCAGGAAAGTAACCCGAAAGTTTTGTAAAAATACAAAATTTTCTTAAGTAACAAAAATGAGTGGTATTGTATTCGTCACTTAGCGTGGACTCGAATTGGTCAGTGTTGAACCCGTCGGGATGCGTTATATAACGGTACAGATATAATTTGTACAGTGCCCTGCTAAATATCAATTACCAAATTGATTAATCAATTTCCAGTACATGTATATATATACATATATCATAACGGTACACACTGTACGAAATATATGTATTTACTTGCGCGGCTTTATATAAGCATACATTACATTTTTATATAAGCGTATTTAAAAAAATATATATTTTAGTATGGTTATCTATAATGTAAAAAAATGCGGTATCCCCGCTTACGGAAGCCCCGGACACAAGGCCCTGGTGCCGGCAATGGCGACAAAGCAATCGCGTCAAGGTCCCACGACAGGACTCCCGTCATGCCACCTCACCGGAGAGGGTCCTGTACCACCGTATTACCATCACTCTTTGCGCCCGTTGCAGGAGGGCAACGTTCTGCCAGTTCAGGGCGTCCCATATGAGAGCACCTTACAACGCCATCGAACGGACCTCTGGTGTAAAGAATACGGCTCGTGACCCACTGACGTTACAATATTTTTTTAGCTTCACGCTGTACCTCGCACGTAGCAGGATAGCCACGGGGAATCTGGGAACCTAGTTTTAAACACTCCTTTTCCCACTGTCCGCAGAATTCTGGAGGCATTGCTTGTTGAGTATTGGTTCTTAACGTTGTGCATTACCTTGTTACCAGAGCGAGGAAATGAAAATAGTAAATATTTCATTTCCTCGACTGGGTATCGAATCCATAACCCGTCTGTGCCCCTGCGCCACGACTGACCTAAAATATATAATATTTTTTTATTTAATATATTTCTTATTAAATGAAATAACTTACAGCTACACAAAAAAAACGGAATATAAATGGCAATTACGTATATCGTAGAGCTGACATTATAGTTAATTTTGAAACCGTTCCAAATCGAGTCACGTTAGAGGTTTAATTTCATCTAAAGGGGAGAATGTAAAATATGGCTTATGACCCGTCTGGTCGCCTCTCCGAGCGGCCTGTGGGCGACGCCGCGGAATGAATTAACTTTGCCCGTTTAGCTCTCATTATTCGCATTAACCTCGTCTTATTAGGCCATATTTATATTTCGTTTTCAGCATTTTAAATATAGAAACAACGTATTGTTGAAAAAATTTTAGCCGGTTATTTATTACAATTAAGTCAGATTAATACACCGAGGTGGTCTTGGCTCAGGGGGACAGGGGTGCGATTATAAAGCGACGGTTGTGGGTTAATAATTAATGAATGATTTTTGATTAAAATAATCTGACAGGTAGTGGTAGTGTTCTTTTGAGGTTAGCTTTATGCTTCCTAAAACGTTCTGCAATGACCGAAACAGGTGGAAATCTGATGGAGCAAGGTTAGGACTATACGAAGAGTGCTTCAACACATCCCAGCCAAGCTCACCCAATTTTTGCTGCGTGGCTATACACACGGTGGGACGTTGCGCACGCCCTTCCTATTCACCAGGTCCGGCCAGTTTTTCTTAATAGTTTTTTTTAACCTCATCAGTCGCTGACAGCAGAGGTCAGAATCGATAGTTTTACCCGGTGGCCAAAGCTCATAGTGGACGATGTTTTATGGTCAACATTCAGTTCTTCAGGAATGTTGTAGCTACTAATATGTCGATCTTGCTCCACTTTCTCAAAAATAACACTGATTTTATCTGCGACAGAGCGTCCAGAGCGAACCTCATCTTTCACACTAAAATTTCCAGACTTGAAACGCTTGCACCATTACATTTGTGCTACTCTTATTGATACCGCACAAATGTTATTCGCGGCGTTCGTCGCATTTTTACTTTTTTTGTAATAAAACTTTAAATTAAATTAATAAAACTTAATTTCTACGCCAGTCGTGGCGCAGCGGCACGAAGTGTGACTGTAAAACCGACTGGTTGTGGGTTCGATCCCCACTCGAGGAGATGAAATATTTACTTACATTTATATTTCCATTTCTTCGCTCTGGTGTCTAGGCTAAGCGCGGCGTTGAGTTCTGCCACTCAACACGCAATGCCTCCAGAATTCGGCAGAAAGTGGGGAACGGAGTGTGTTAACACTAGGTTCCCTCTGCCTACCCTGCTGTGTGCGGGATACAGCGTGAAGCTGATTTTTTTTAATTTCTACGTCACATGTGTTCATTTTGCTTGCTTGAAAAACAATTGAAAAATGCCGGTTGGGAAAAACTAGTTTTTTTTAAAATTTATTGCACCTGCAGAATGTCTCATTTAATGGTATTAAAACCAGCCAGTTACATTTAGTACAGCCAAAGAAGTTTGATTACTAAAAATACATTCAAAATACGAAAATATTTTTGCCCCGACCTATTATTAATAATTTTTATGTACTATAACATTTCATTTGTAACTTTAAGAGGACAGTAACTCTAAAACACTCATCTATAGGAATATTTGATCGACCGCGCGTAATATTAAACATCGACCTTCAAAATAGTTGATAAGCAGTTCTTCCACGTTTTCGAGGTGATAACAGCTTTTTCTCATCTCTCGATGACAATGGTTAAAAGAAAAATGATAATAAAATCCAGGCGTACAAAGTCGCGGGCACCCGTTAGTTTACTATTAATTTATCACAAGTTTAATATTATATCAAAATAATTAGATCGTTGCTTCTGCTAAAATACAAAACATTTAATGATTTATAAATAACTAACACAACTTATAATGAACATTGAAAATTATTGTTTGAAGCATTTAACTATATGCGTAACTATTCGACAACTCATATAAATTAGAGCAACAGGAAGTAAACTGAAAATGCTTTTAGTAATAAATTTGTTTGTGTACTATCTATTTTAAACATAAACAGATGTATGAAAAAGTATTTTTAGTATTTTCACAGTGTGTTCGCTTGTTTTAAACTGATTATGCTCAATAAGTGGTCGCATACTCGTATAAATTGATTCAGCTGTACCGGAGAGATCGATAAAGACAGACAGACAAAAGAATAAAATTATTTGTTTGTGTTTTAGCATTGTTAACAGACAGTTATTTTGTAATTATAGACAGACAGATTTTTTTTATATGCATAATAATAAGCAGCAAAACTAAATAATCAAGTACTTTTTCAAATTATATTAAATTGATGATTGTAAAATTTACAACATAAGAACTCCCATCATACGTTCCACTTTGCGTTATTCCATGTTTCAAAAGTGTCTCTAAATTTACAATAGACAAATGTATTTTTTGAACCAGCACCAATTACCGCAAATTACCTACATACAGACTTGGTCGTGGCCATCGTTTTGATAGCAGTTCTTCGACATCATCTCCAAACGATCAATCTTCCCATTAAGCAGCGTCTATTTACGTGATTGAGGTAGTTTGACTCAATTGCAATTGACCATTTCCGTGACCCTTAAGAACCCGCGACGGATATAGGACAGTGTAGCTATTTATAGTTATTTTGAGCTATATTATTTTATAGATTTATAATATAGCAATTCTAACATTACAAAAATTGTGTACTGTTTTATATTGATTGTTTCATTTGTTTTTTATTAATTAATAAACTAGGACAAGTTCAAGCGTATTAGACTGTTAAAGCGACAGGTTGTGGGTTCGATTCTTACTCGAGGAAATAAAATATTTAATATTTTCATTTCCTCGCACTGGCAACGAGGAAAAGAGCGGCGTTGAGTTCCGCCACCCCACAAGCAATACCTAAAGAACGCGACGGAAAGTCGGGAGCGGCTTTTATTTTATTTTGTATACATTGCCTTATTAAATGTTTTTAGTAACTTATATTACTCTTTAAGCACATAAAGTCCAAGCTTGCATTTCGCTAAGCTCATGGTATTCTAAACATCAAAGTGTTTCACGTAGACACACATAAACTTGTAAAGAAGGTATGTTTCATAACCTATGTTTGTAGACTTAAGAAGGTTTGAGATTACTTCAAGCGTTATCCCCGGAAGCACTTTGGAACCGCGTCGTAACATGGTCTGAGTTCATTAAACTACCTGCATTTCCTTTGACGATTTACCCTAATGTTGTTTGTGGAAAAGAAATTTTCATACTTTAAACTGCTTATACGTATACGCCGTTTCTTTACTTTAATTTCGTATCAAATGTCTTAGCGGTCTTGTAAAGAAGTAATGCATATTCATCTTTTTGAAATTCTCTCATTCTTTTTTTCATCTTTCTACATAGTAATAGTAAATATGTTTTGACTTTGTAAGGGATAAAGAAAATCTTATAAATAAAAAAATATTATCTATCAGCTTCACGCTATATCCCGCATACTAGTGTTAAGACCATTCCTCACTTCCCGCTAAAGTTTTCCAGGCATTGCGTGAATAGTGGAACACAACGCCGGGCTTTTGCCTTCGTGCAAGAGCGAAGAAATATTTTTTTTATAAACAATAATTAATTTCCCCTAGTGAGAATCGACAACCGTCGCGGTACAGTTACACTCTTATGACAATGCGCCACGACGGCCTCTAAAAACATATATTTTTTTAATAAATTAAAAATAAATACTTATTTAAATTCTAAGCATTCAAAATAATAGTAAATATATATACAGTTATACTCTAAACTTTAGATACAGACGACTGTATATCGTGAGAGTAGACCGGTACTCGACCAAACCACAAACGGTCTCGGTGTACTAACAAAACTGATACTTTATCTGCGGGCAACTATTTCCCAATGTAAAGTAGAAGTATCTAACCTTAAATTGAGAAAGCAGAAACGTAACGAGCTTCTTCACTACAAACAACTCTGTACGCTTCTCTGTCTTTAACCTTTCAAAAAAATAAAACAAATACAACAAATACGGTTTATAATATTTATAATATATTATCTTCAAAGAATAATTTGAAAGTATGAACATAGTTTCTAGAAAACGTATAAAAATGAACGTAGCGCGATTTCAACCCGCGCCTCTTGGACACCGTCCAAGCGCTCTGATCGCTAAGCCATACGTTCTCATCAAGCGACGTCGAAATTCTAATACGCTTGTTACACGTTACGTTTATATGTTTCCTAAAAAGTATTTTTCTTTCCTAAACGTAGAATAACACTTTAAAATTGTTATAAGTATTAATATGTTTCACATATTATACCCATATATGAGAACTTTCCGATATTATAAAACCGAAGCGTCTTTAATATTTTGTTTCTTTCAGTGGAGGAAAAACGTCTCTAAAACGTTTTATAGATACAAAAATAACGAGATTGATAATAAGCTTTCAGGAAGGTTTCTTTTGCTTCTGTTATGTTAAAAAAATAATTGGTTATAAAAATAACTTACCATAGGTCTATTATTACCCAAGTTAAATTCCTACACGTGTATACCTATAATAAATACTAGCGGACCCGTGCGGCTTCGCCCGCTTGAACTATACGAATATTTATGAAATTATTTTTAATAGGATTAGTAACAAATATAAGCCTAAATAATAAAAAGAATAATAAGTAGAGAAAAATGTTATTATTAGAAAAATACATATAAGTAATTGAAATGAATAAGCAAAATAAGTAAAAGTAACTAAAAGAAATTCTTAATATTAGAAATAAAAATACCTAAGTTATTAAAATAAACAAAAATAATAAGTAAACGAAACTAAAGAAAAATATTAATAAAAAAACTAAACAAAACCAGCTATATTATCAATATTATCAACGTAAAACAAATATTTAAAAGTATTAAAATTAAAAATAACACGAAATATAATATATACTATAATAAAACTGTAAAAAAATTACAATGCTATACGAAGACATATGCTGTCACCGAGTTTTATATAGATATTTTAAAGGATTACAATATGTTCGTTACAATATATAATTTTGGCGTAATATTTACGCAGCGTATGACCGTTCTACTCCCACATTTTAAAACTTTGATATTTTCTAAGATATCCATTTTTCTGATTTGCTGTAAAAGGCAATTTACGCAATTAACCCTTCTTTATTTTTAAACACATAATGCTTACTGTGGGTTATTCCTAAAAGATAGATATATTATCGGCTATATAACATTACGGTGTATTTCTTTATTAAGCCTTACATAACCAAATAACAATAATAATGAAAGCCATCGTAAGTACATAGTACTACAGAAAGAAATATTAAATATTTTTAATTATTTTTAAAGTGTTATTCCACACTTAGGAATAAATCTAAATATGTATAAGAAATATTAAATTTCATTCGTTCAAATAAAAGTACGCGACACCATATATCTTACAAATAAGTCACAATACGGCATTCTGTGGTAAAAAATAAATTATAATTGCAAGATTTCCGTTGCATTGACCGTTCTTATAAATATAACTGAAATGTCTGTTTGTGATTTCAAAATAATTTTATTTTTGCAGGTGCATATGGTTTTTTTGCATAATATTATACACAAAAACATAAAATACTATTTTATAATTTGTGTCTCTGTCTGTTTGTCTTTCTATTTGCCCGAGGTAATGTCCAAAACAGCTGAAGTAATTTTTATGGGACTTTCAGTGACTCATATACTTTTTATCCCGGAATTTCCACGGGATTTACCCAGGAAAAATGTATTTACATGTTTTCTGTGCGCGCGTTTATCTATATTAACTAAACATGTTTCTATATTAATACGATAATTTTTGTGAGCAATGGCAAATAAAATCCCAAAAGATTAAAATAACGATTTATTAAGTGTTTAACAACGGTATAGATGATGACCAACCGAGATGAAATAACCAACAAATCATTACTAAATACAAATGCTTAAATAACATTAAATAAAAGGTAGCGAGCGATGACGTGCAGGTCCAAAACTTACACCACATCAAGAAATAAAAAAAAATCTAAGTAATCTTCTACTCGAGGTAGCGAAGAGAACCAAAGAAAAATATAAATTAATAATAACCACATAAAAATTAACAGTACTCGTAGATGATGATGACTCGAAAATGTATGAAAATTTACAAAACCGTCAACGTCGTCTGCTCGTTCGAGTCGGTCATACCGTGCGGCTTGTAAGGCCAGGTCATTTTGAATCAGTGATATCTTCTCAATTATTTATTAGAATGTTATACAGTAAACTCTTTTAATCTACATAAAGTGCTAAAGGTTACTATTATATTTATTTTGATAAAGATGAACTCCAAATTTAAATTAAATATATTAAAATGCTTAATATAGTCCCACCTTTAGAGATAAACATATATCGTCGCGGATTTTTTAATAGATTTTTTAAAGGACAATATGTTTGTAAAACATTGTTTTTATGTGTCTCATAAGGTTGAGTCAGCGCACGCCATGTAAGCGTTCAGGAAGCTCATTTTGGGCGACGTTTTCTTTAAGCAACAAAACTCCGTGTTGCTTAGCAACGGTTGAAATAACATCAGCTTCACGCTGTATCCCGCACACAGCAGGGTCGTCAGAGGGAACCCAGTGTTAAGACACTCCGTTCCCCACTTTCTGCCGAATTCTGAAGACATTGCGTCTCCAGAATTCGGCAGCGGAGTGGCAGAACTCAATGCCGCGCTTGTCCTCGACACCAGAGCGAAGAAATGGAAATTAAATAAATATTTCATCTCTTCGAGTGGGTATCGAACCGACAACCAGTCGATTTTACAGTCACACTTCGTGCCGCTGCGCCACGACTGCCCTCGTCGTTTGTATTATTCATAATGAATTATGTTATTTATGTGTGCCATGGATATTTTATTTTATTTATGTAATTATTTTTAACTTATATCCAAAGTACATACTGTTACAAGGTACAACAAAGTAATATACTAAAGTATTGTAGTTTTACAATAAAGCATATCCCTATCTATCTCTTACGGTTGATTCACAATAGCTTTTATTTTTTCGACGGTGAAAGGTCTCGCTTGTTGTGATCATTTTTAAAATATTATTATTTCTCACCCAATTAAATACATTACATATGTTATACAATGCTATAGAAGAATACTATGAATTCGATAGAAAGTGGGAACGGAGTGTTTTAACACTAGGTTCCCTCTGCCTAACCTGCTGTAATATATTGTAAGTGAAATACTATTATAATATATTATTCTAGTAACCATTTATATAATTTTTAAATTGATATTATATCAAAAAAAAATATCTTATACACTTTCGAATAAAAAGATTTTCTAATAATTAACTTAGCAGTAAATGTTCGGACAACAATCTGTTCTAACTTGACGTTGAGATGCGTTGCGACGCGGCGTTGAGTTCTGCCACTCAACACGCAATGTCTCCAGAATTTGGCAGAAAGTGGGAAACGGAGTGTCTTAACACTAGGTTCCCTCTGCCTACCCTGCTGTGTGCGGGATATAGCGTGAAGCTGATTTTTTTTTTTAATAATACAAACTATATGTTTTTAATATTATATTAATCGGGACAAATTCATGTATTGTCGTCCCGAGTGTCGCAACCGTCGTTCCGTATATGTGTGGATAGTGATGGTTGGAAGGCAGCGGTCGAGTCAAAGTCTTAAGTACTACGGTACAAATAAATATGATGCACATGACGCGTACTAAATGTATAATAAATATTATATCATAATTGGAAGCCTATGATGGCACGATCTTTTAGGTTCGAATTTCTTATAAAGGCAATATATGTATAGGAGCGACACATAATGTGGATCAAAGCGATCTTTGACCAATATTATAATATTGAATGTTGCTTGACGTCGCGAAGGCTGACGTGATGGGCTTATGCGAACTGTTATGCGGGGCGGTGCCCTTACTGTTTCTTCCTATTATTATAACTAGCTCGCAGTTATAGTGGAGAGGAAGATAGGACGCGCTCTTGGCTGTCCTTTAATAATATTTTTAAAGGTATTTGGGATATCAGTTACAACCTCAACTGATTTATGCCGCGCCCTCTAGTAAAGTTTCCATTAGGCTAGATTTTTACGACCTTTTCAACAATAATTGTCGTCAATTGACATAAACCCATGATGAATTATATACTAAAACCTTCGTCAGGAAGAGTGACTATCTATTGGTGAAAACTTCATGAAAATCCGTGTAGTAGTTCTTATGTTTATCTCGAATAGCTAGACAGACAGACGCGATAGATTATAGTCTATATTATATAAAATCTAAATAGAAATTGTGGCCTAAAGTTTTATCTAAATCCGTTCGTGTTCGTGGTTTTTGCATGAAAATGAAACAAGCATCCATTTTCACAATTTTTCATATTTATAATATTGGTAAGAACTTAAGAAGTAAGTTTTTTTTTCTCTTTTTCTACTACATGTTGTGCCTCGTCTACAGCAGAGCGAAACTTAGTGTTAAGACACTCCGTTCCCACTTTCTGCCGATTTTTGGGACACTGAGGAAGACGTAAGATAATAAGTGATATAACGTAGCTAGATTAAATTAAAATTCGTTCTAAAGGTCATTATGAAAAGCAATATAACTTTCAAAAGTGTCTTTAATAAAAATTAATTACTAAGAAGTCTTAAAAGTAGTTTTTCATAATGAGGACTTGAATTTTTAATGAGAAGATTTTTATTACACCTATATAAGACTCAGTTTAATTCTAGGTCAACATACTTTTATACTAAACTTTTATCTCATTTATAAATTTGTAAAGTAATATGAAATCTAAGAAAATTTAGAATATTATGGTCATATTGGAAATTTGTTCACAACTTAAATTACTAAATTAAAAAACGGTTAATTGCGAGTCGGATTTGTCTACCAATACCCAATCAATTTTATAAATGTAAGTCAACGGGAAGTACCTCGTACGTAGTACCTACAACTTATAAAAGAAGATAATAGTTTTTTTTTCGTACGAAATTTATCTAAAAGATGGTTATTTTTATATATTTAAAAATATTATTTTTTTGGATAAATTCTATAGGTCTTGCTTATGCTGCGAGCGCCGAAATATGCGGCATCAACGGAGCATAAACGGCCGGCCGTATCCTTTCATTGAGTTGATTTAGAATATTTTTTTTCTGTGTTCTAAGGGAATCTTTGGACTTGAGTTTTTGATATTCAGTTTAATATTCAGCTTGATACCTCCACGCGTTCTTGAAAGTAATAGTGAAACGGGCAGGTGTAAATTATACTTTTTACTATAAAACATAAAAATTTGAACGGAACATGAAAATTTGAACCCGCGCCTCTTGGAAACTGCCCAAGATAAAGTTTAAATAATTATAATAACAACATTATCTTTTCTCATAATTAGAGAACCCAAGACCATACTTACACGAAAGGAACTACTACTCCAAATTTTAATAATCGATAAAAATGACTGTTTGTTTTGATGGAACGATATATTTTCCATATATCAGATTCATATATTTCAACAAACCGGGAAGATTGACATATTCTGGCTCGGATAATGGCAGGTAACCCATCTATGATTGAGTGCTTCATCAAACTGGAGTGAAATATGAGTTCATGTTCTTTTGATACATGATGCAAATACCATTTTACAGTGAAATTGTGTAGAAGTTTAGGTGTTGTGTGTCGTCATTTACCTATTAAAACTAATAATATAAATTAAGTATGAAAAATGAACTACGCAGGGGAGATCCTCGTACCTTAGGACACTTCTCTTCAATCCCACGCAACTTCTGTTTCAATTAGCTTGAAATATCGATTTTTTATATATCACATCCTTATGTTAACATTAATAAGCAGTTATACATAGAAATACAAAAAAATATTGTTTTGAATACAATCACGTCTTCTACTTTGGGACAGTGAAGAGACAGTGTTGAAATATGTTTAAATGAGAACTTTATTTTTCCGCTTTGTTTTAGAAAAAAGGATTGAT
>DWLH01001492.1:0-12801 GCA_018249795.1 Heliconius telesiphe telesiphe | reverse complement strand
AAAAATCTTGTTAGAGTACACCAATTCAAGTATCTAGGCCACATTGTCACAGAAGATCTAAAGGATGATGCAGATATTGAACGAGAGCGCAGGGCGTTGTCGATCAGGGCGAACATGTTGGCTCGCAAATTTGCTCGTTGTTCAACACCAGTTAAGATCACGCTTTTTAAAGCTCTAGTCAACTATACCCAGAGATTGTATAGTGATATGTAATAACGCCTTCAGGGCATTGCTGGGGCTGCCGCGATACTGTAGCGCCTCGAGTATGTTCGCGTATGCAGGGGTCGACAGTTTCCCGGCCATTCTCCGTAAAAAGGCAAGCTCTCTTTTAAGGCGAGTCCGCGGCAGCCGCAACAGTATCTTGAAGGCTATCGCCGACAGTGGGGACTGTCCGCGCATCTGGCATATGTGTGACATTACCAAGTCACTATTAGTTATTAAGTACTAACACTAGATATTAAGCTCTATTGTATTTTACTAACATTTTTTTGGATCATTGGTTGTCCGATTAATAAACATTTTTATTTTTATTTTTTATTTTATTTAATTCCCTGTATTACCAGTTTACATTTCCTCTTGTTTATTACTCTACTTAAAAACTACATATTTAATATAATAGATAAATATTTATAAGTAACTTAGTTGTCTAGGGCGCCTCTGTGGGTGACGGCCTCCTCCAAGTTTGAGGGCATGCTCAAGAGCGTCTGAACTTTAGTTTTGTCTCTGATTTTGCTGTGCCTTATTTTGTCCCTTTTTCTGACTCCCAACATGCTCCTTTCCATAGCCCTTTGAGTTGTATTTATTTTGTTTCTTATTTTGTTTGTGAAGACCCACGTTTGGGAGCCATATAGCAGGCATGGCAGTAGACAAGTCTCGTTTATGGTTCTTTTCACTTTTATGCTATAGTCTTGAGTACTTATTTTAAGGACCAGTATCTTTTCCATACTATGTTAGCTCTTCTTAAGACCTCCTCTTCATTATTCGTTTTTGAAAAAGACACTTGCTTACCTAGATATATGTAATTTTTGACATATTCAATGTTTCTGCCTTGTACTTTAATCGGTTTCGTATAGCTATTACTCATTACCTTAGTTTTGTTAACATTCATCTCCAGCCCCACTTTAGAACTTGTCTCACTCAGAGTATTTATCATGTATTCTAAATCTTTATGGGTGTCCGCAAATCACAATATCGTCAGCGAACCTTAGATAACTTAGTAGATGTCCACATATTGTCACACCTTTATTGCTCCAGTTAAGCTTCTTGAACACATCCTATAACACTGCTATGAAGAGTTTAAGAGATAAGGGATCCCCAGGTCTTACTCCTCTATCTATTTTGATCTCGTTGCCTCTTTTCTCAAGTTTCACTCTACTGTAACTGTCCTTATATATGTTTTTGATAATGTTGATATATTTGTGCTCGACTTTGGAAGATTCTAAGGCTTACCAGATTGAATTGTGGCTAATAGAATCGAATGCCTTACTGTAATCTATGAACGCGAGATACAAGGGTCTGTTAAACTCTTTATATTTTTCAATTATTTAAGCCAACTAGCAACGAATATAGATAACAATGCGTCATACTCAGAAGTTCAATCTTACTACAACATGATAGAAAAAGGCATTATAGAAAGTCTGAAAACCAATCAAGAAAAAACTAAAAAGAACAAAATACTAAGCGAACAGACATTAGAACTTATACAAAAAAGGACAGATCTGATCCACACAAAGAAACAAGAGAAATGAAAGACGACCTCAGCAACTTATTTAAAACAGTTAATAAATCTATAAAAAACGACTATACTGAACACAGAAAAAATATCATAAACTACAACTTAACGAAATTCCGAAGCACAAAGAGGACACTCAAAGAATTAAAGACCCATAAGAACTGGATGTAGAAACTAGACAACAATTCGAAGAAAACAAAATCCAGAGAAGAAGTGCTAAAAGTCGCAACATCATTCTATAAGGAACTGTACAAGCAGCAAAGTTATGATGAAATGGAACACATAAAAACTACGAAAACGTACAACTACATCAACACCCTAAAAAATTAAAAAAGCCCAGCCTGATGGCATAGTAATGAGGCACTTAAAATCGGAAAACCTATATTGCTTCATCATATCACAAAATTATTTAACATGGTACTTGACACAGAATGTGTACCGAAGCAGTGGTGCAGCTCAGATATTGGGCTTCTCTATAAGAAGGGAAATCTGCTGGAAATAGGAAATTAGAGGCCTATAAGCTTAATCACAAGCATGTACAAACTGTTTGCATCCATTCTAGCGAAAAGAATAACACAAGAAATAGACCAGTCTCAAGCCATAGAACAAGCAGGATTCCGCTCCGGCTTCATTACAATAGATCACATACACACCACGCAAGTACTTGAAAAAAAAATTGAAATACTCATAATATCATCGGTAATCATACATTATTTGATAGGTTTTGCACTTACGGGCTTCAAAATTTATAACAAATATTTTTCAGCGTATATTATACTTGACAAATTGTGTCAGAGAAAATTGGAAGTAGAGAATATTTATTTAAACTAGTGCTTGGTGCAAAACTGAGGAGTGGCTCTCATCATATATCATAATAATATACTGAACATCTGATATTGTAATTCTTGATAGTTCACTGGTTGGTCTAGGAAGTTGAGTCAGAAATTCAGTAGATAAATTGTGTGAATGAGGATATGTAAAGGGAAAGTGTCGGGAACGTATACAAAAGGTATGAATAGGATAAAGGTAGGATATTGATGAATCTTGATTACTAGTTATTATACTATCCATTTTATCTATAATATTGCTGAATTATTTAAGGTAATAATATGGCTAAACAAAAGAGTAAGAAAAGTGAAGATGAACTCGAAAGACGAAGGGTTGCTAGGAGGGAAAAATATATTCAAATAAAAAATTATCCAGAAAAATATGCCGCTGAAAAAAAAAAAAAAAATGTCTTATCTGAAAAGAAAAGCTGAACAAATAATTAAAAGTATCAAGTAAATGCCTCCTCGAGAACAAAGAGTCCAAAGAAGACGTCGGAGAGAAATTTCAAATAGATATTCGGAGAAGAAGCTAAAGAAACGAAAGTACAAGAAATGGTTGTTTCTCAAGTACACGAAACTAACAGAATTGTAACTAATACCAAAGAAATATTAGACCCCTTAAATGTGATGAAGACAGAAAAAATAACAATCAGTGTAAAAATATAGAACAAAAAATCCGAAATAATTTTAAAACTTTAAAATTAAAACATGCAATTCAAAAGAAAGAAATGACTTAACTAATCAAGAAATATTGAAATCGGTGCAAAATTTTAACAATGAAACTAAATAAACTAAAATCATCACAGCCAGATTGAGTACTACCAACTCGAGAACCTACATCGCGATTTTTGTAAGACTTCTAACAAAAAGAAACGCAAGGGTGGTTTAGATTTCAGCAAAGAAATAATAAAGGCAATGAGAGTCCAATATCCTAGAATTAATTAAGCTCTTTTATGAAGATGACATACAATAGTCGTATTGGGACTGGAAAGAAACAATATGTAAAAAAATATGGAGTGCTGAGACAAAAACTGTATTTTTTGAACTCTGACAAAAATCTGAACAAAAAGTTTCTTGAAGAGAACCCTAACATATTGATTTCGCCCATTTTGGGTCTACTTACCACGAGATGACAGAGAAACATGTGCATGTACGGTATATACTAACATGGACCTGATGACTTTCGCTTTAAAGAAAAATAAAATAGTTGACATAAAGAACTTCCAGGACATGATGCAAATTCTTTGTTGCAATAAGTACAGTACAAAATGCGTCTCTAGAAACTGTGAAAATTGTAAAAATAAAATTATACCGTATAAGGAATTTAGTAATCAGGAAGAAATAGAGTATTTTGAATGGTCCAGAGTTAAAAAGTAAGTGGTATTAAAGGATATAAATGTAGTGAATTTTTTTTTAAGGATATTAAAACCAAAAGACTTAATAGATAAATTAGAGACTTCACTGGACAAAATTTTTATTCATTCTTTAAATATAGTAGACCAATATCAGACGATTTTACAATTGAAACAAACCCTTACAAAAACAAACTATAACGAAACATTACTCCACATGGACTTTTCGAAAAATTACAACTACAAATTTGCTAAAGAGGTACAGAGTCTAAATTTTGGTGGCAGCCGAGAACAGGTATCTCTGCATACTGTAGTGGTTTATCTCAAGGAAGGGAGAGATACTGTTCGCCTCTGTTTATGTACGGTCAGTGAAAACACACGTCATGATTCTGCCGCAGTTTGGGCGCACAAAAAGCATTCGTTTTTTTTTTAAAAACGTCCACATATTACCACAGTACACATTATAACTGATGGGCTATCAGTATATGCTAGGCTATATACATTTTTTTTTTTTAATATAATGACTCAACTTCGTGATACTTTCCCATATATATAGACTTAGTAACGTGGAATTACCAAGAAAGTAGCCACTGCAAAGGTGCGCTCGATGGTATTGGTGCTGTCATAAAAAGGAACTGCTGATCGACGTGTAGAATTTCGGCATGATGTCGGGGACTTGTCATCGTTTCTCACAGTTGTCCGTGAACATGTCAAGAATGTCGAAATAAGAGTGGTAGAGGAACACGAAATTCTGAAAAAAATGTTCTTCTCTCTAAAGACATATCGCCTTAAAGCCAAGTCATCTGGAGGCTGATTTTTTGGAGTTTAGAAAGCTCGGTTTTTCATTTTGTACCAATAAAATCTGCACACATGACTTATGACCGACATATGCAATTACATACAATATACAAAAGTGCAGCCTCATTGAGTGTTGGAAATATAAAAGTTATTCCACCTAATAATGAAATAAGAGTATTGAGCGATATCTCCATTCAATATACAAATAACAATTCTGAAATACTCAGAACTAAAGAACCTCGTTCTTTTCGCTTCAAGAAACAGCTTCTTTTCGCCCTAAAGGTTGTCTGGAAGAGATGGCTACTTAGCCATAAGACCGCCTTTTGTACATTTTTTTTTTTTTTTTAATTATATTTCATGGATGTATCTATTATGGTGTACAAATAAAGTAATAATAATAATAACCTTTTACAATGCTTGTAGATGTAAAGTCTGATTGGAGCAATCCAACATTTATAAATACCCACCAGAATATAACTAGATAAAAGGCTTTCTTAATTATTTTTAATAATTAATTATACCTTAAATACAATTAACATAGATTGAAATTTTTTAAACATTTTTAAAGTGTTAATCCACACTTAGGAAAGATAAATACTTATTTAGAAAACGTATAAAAATTTGAACATAGCGGGACTCGAAACCGACCAGGTCGGTTTCCAGGAGGCGCGGGTTCGAGTCCCGCTACGTTCAAATTTTTATACGTTTTCTAAATAAGTATAGATTGAAATTGTTTCGTTTGTATTCTATCCAAAAGATTATCACAAAAATTAGAGAGAGAGTGAGATTTAAAAATATGGATATTCAAATATAGGGACATTAATCATTAGATTGATTTTATATGTGATAAAGGAGTTTCATTAATGTCAATTGCTGGCTCATTAGTGGTGTCCTAATTTTGAGTTTTTGGTACTTATAAGCAAATTGGCATTGTGATTTTATATATTTCATACATACCTTTATTATTGTTAACATAATTCTTGGCAAAAAAACAAGAATTTGCACTTTACGAGAAAAAACTGTCAAATTAATTTGAAATGTGAAATCAACCCATGTATTGATTTGTCCCGCAACTATCATAGGGTTGAGCCTTGGTGGTACCGTATGAGGCTTGAAAAGTTTATTCACGTCTTCTTCAGGCAATGGCGGTTCATCTTTAGCACCCCTTATAGTATTCTCTTGAGCTTGCTTCATAAGCCAATAGTACTTGTCTTGTTGCTGACTTACAACCAACTGTTGGTAGTGGTTGAATTTAATGGCCTCCTGGTTGAGCTCATCTACACGTTGCATCTGACTGCGTAGTTGTCCTGTAATTATATAGAAAATAATTAATTTTAGTTATAAATTATAATTAATGACCATTGTGGGGAACTTGTACAGAGTCTGATTGCAAACGCGAAGGCTGTGGGTTCAATTCTAACGCAGTTGAATGGATTATGTTCATTTCTTTGCTCTGGTGACAAGAGAAAGCGCGGCGTTGAGTTCCGCCGCCCAACTTTTTCCACATAGCAGCATCGGCAGAGGAAACCTAGAGTTAAGACACTTAACTCTTCACTTGCTATTTAATTTTAGAGATATATTACATTTAAAAAATGATGTGTTGAGTGGCAGAAATCAACACCATGTATGCATCTTGTCATAAAAGCAAGGAAATGAAAATACTTTGTTCCCCCGAGCGAGAATCAAACTAACTACTGTTTTCTGTAAGATCCTGAGTCACTGAATCATTACAGCCTAGGGGCTATTACACATATTTCATTTAAATAAATATAATATATTTGTACAGGCGTGAGAAAAAATGTAAACAAAGAAAACAAAATTTCTCAAACTTTTATTTCAGTTTTTTATTTCTATTTAATTCAAATTCAAAATATTCTTTATTCAAATAAACTCTTATAAGCACTTTTGAATCGCCGAATGAACATATAACAAAAAAAAAGCTATCACCTTTGGTGTATCTTATTTATGTAGTAAAGGGTTTCCCATATATATATATTTAGCAGCTAGCTGTTCTATTCTATGTTATCTATTTTGAAAGCCTCACTCCTTGATAAAAAAAAAAAACTAAATGATAAAAACCAGAGAAAGAGGCCAGCAGTTCCCCTGCTGCTGTATGCTACATACATTGTGAAGCTGTATTTTTTTTTAAATGATAAAAAAGTTTGTATTGATATTTTTACTCTACAATTTACTAATAAAAAAATATTAAGTTTTTGATTTCTAATAATGGATATATTTTATCTAAAATAAAAGGTTGAAAATGTATAATAAAGCAAAGTATATAAAAATAACTAATGATTGCTATAATCAATCATATTGTAAACTGTATTTAAAAAGTAATTGTCAAAATGGAATCAACATTAGTTTCATTAGCCCTGCTGGTTAACAGTTTGAAGTTAATTCTACTCATAGACACAAAGATTTATTATACAAAAACAATTAACTCACCATCCAACATGGAAATTATCAACATTAACTCTTCGGAGTCCATAGTCCAGCTGGTACTCCCCTTCAACCTTTATGTCATCATGCTTAGGGAATGAAAAGCAGTTTGTTATCTTTATAGATTGCATTTCGGTAAACGTTTCCGAAGCGCAAGACAATGCATGACGTTCTCGGTCAGCACTCTGCCGAGATTGCGTTTTGGTAAACGTGTCTGAAGCGCGCGACCTCCTATGCCACTCTCGGTCAGCAGTTAGTCGCTTTTCTCTTTGGGTTGGGTTTTCAGAGGCACGAATTGATGCAATCCGCTCACGGCTAGCACGCAGTCTAGCTTGCCTATCCATTAAAGTCTCCAAAGAGCGAGAGCGAGCGCTGCGCTCCCGATTAGCACGAAGTCGTTTCTCTCTGTCTTCGATAGACTCTTGAGACCTCATCATCCTTTTTCGTTTCGCTGTTCTGCTAATTTGAGATAGGTCTGTCTTCTTCCTACGCATTTTTATAAATACAAAACGCTATTTACATTTAATTTAAATAATCCAGAATATAAATAATAAATATCAATAATAATTTAGGGATGCCCGACAATCATCGTTTTTCGATGAACATCGATGTTAGACAATTGAAATATCGATGTTTTAAAATCGATGTTGAATTAACTAAATTGGCAGTTCTCCGAAACGCACTAATTTAAATTTTATTGTGTTTACTCGTTGAAAGTAAATTATTTTAAGAAGAAAATCAAAATCATATTAAATACTTCACTAAATAATAAACAAGTACTCTAGACAAGTTTAAGGAATGAGTGTATACAAAAATATATTTTAAGAAAAAACCTTTAAAAACTTGAATATTTTACGTGGAGATGTGGTGTATTCTAAGCTAATTTCTTTTCAAAAATATTCATAATTAAACCATATAATTTTTTGTTGCTACTTTCAATGAAATAAGTACATATTTAAAGTTTTAAATAATAAAACGGGCTTATAATTTAGGTGTAGCTACACAAACATCGATCGCAAAAAATGTTTTTAAATTAAGGTCATTGATCGCTCTTACTTTTGTTTTAAATATTGCCACGAAAAGACTTTATCTAACGTACTGTTTATTTTGGGTTATAATAATGTTAGCATGCAAAGCTTTAATTTCCGACGGTGCAACTGCCGCTACGGATGCTTTAACAATTTAGAAATTAGTCTTGAATTGGATTCTCCTAATTTTAGCACATCAATCGTCATTGATATCTTTATTTACTACTTTTAGAATAAAAATGTTTCGGCAATCGTTAATATATACTTATATTGACATTTTGAACAAAATCAGTAACCGGCACATTTCATGTACTTTGAATGAGTTTTTGATAAAATTCCAACGTGTTTTATGTAAAAACATCATTGATTGCGACGTCATTGCCAGGCAAATGGTAAAGACGCTGACCAAGCCTCAGAAGTAATCAGAAGTAAGTGAAGACAATGATTATAAGCTTTTAAAGTAGACGATTTCAGGCTGTAGTCCTGAATCATAGACATATTTCTAATAGGTTAACTCATGGATGGGGTCTTGTGATAAATTTTTAATGTTTAAACCAGCTATGACTAAAAATTTACGCAGTACCTAAATGTTGTACTTGAATTTTTTTTGAATCTTCTTGCTATATCACTTCCATGGCATTCAGTTTCAGTGTAATGGAAACGTTATAAATAATATTACTGTTTTTCGCATATAGAATAGTACAAAAATAAGCTACTTCTATTTAATTTTTAGATTTAGAGTTAATAAAATATATCTAAAATTTAACGATTTCTGTTAATATTCTTTAGTTATTTTTATTTATTTTTTTCATTACTCTTTATTTTTTATATCTCACTTTATCCCTAGCGGGGTAGTCAGAGAGAACGGAGCGCCAAAAGCCCTACTCTCTGTATGTTTTACTTTATCCATTGTTACCACTCGTTTATCTCTTTATAAATGCCATGCGGGAGTTTCTTATGTTTTTTCGTGACCTTCCTCCTGTATATATCTTTTCTCCAGAGCGAGGGTTAGTTATTTATAAGACCCAATATTATGGTTAGGTTTATAAGCTCCTTACCCAGACGCAGGTGACTCGGTGGTCTTAAGAATAGGATTTACTTTCTTGTTACACTTAAATATAGTTTTAATGGAAGCTTTTCTCTTAAAATTCTCTTAAAATGATGCAATTCTGTCTGATTCAAAAGTTGTTTTACATTTGGTGGAAGTCCCGGTTGTCTTTCTACTGAGGATCTTCTGATAACGCTGGAGGGGAGTAGGCATCTTGCTCTGATGAAAGGCATTCTTCACCTATCAAAGCTCGTCCCCTAGGTGTTCAGCGTCGCAGAGTTGGTGGGCTCTTTGAAATAAGATTTGCCAATGGTAGATGATTGTATGTAAGATTCACAATTGAAGTATGTGAGTATGCTTTCTTTGTTAGCTAACTTAAGATCTTTCAGCCCACAAACAAAATGGTAAGAGTCCTTGGCATGTTGAGCCAATTTATACCTCAGCGTACCGATTTGGCTAACTATTGAAGATACAGTCAGTTTAGTCTTATTGTGTATTTTCAGCAACCTATACAATTTAGGATATTTACACAACTAGTTACGAGAAGATATGTAACATCAAAATGTTACATATCTTACGTTTCTTACATTCATCTTTTGCAACACCTACGTTTCGCTGCCGTATATCAGCGTCGTTCGTCAGTATTGCACAGTGTACAAACGTGCAACTATTCTGTTATTTTACGGTCTCACCAATGCATCTAAGGCACCGCTAATTCTGTTACCGGCAACAATACGTCGCCACATATTTCTGTCGCTGTTTTTCTTATATAATTCTTTAATATAATGGCAGAGTATACTTCAACGTTTCCGTTTTCTGTTTCAAAGTTGTCTAATAGTTTGGAAGTTCCGTTCCTCTTTGATCGATGGATCTTAGAACTTCCAGCTTCTTGTGCGATAATTCGACTCCAAGTTTGGACGTCTCGTACCTCAAAATGAAACAGACTCCTTATTCTAGCAACGACTACATATTGGTCTGTTGCCAGGATAGCATCCTAAGTACTCGTGTATCCACAACTTAACCTTAAATATACTGATCCGCTAGGAATAAGTCAATCATACTTTTCACGGTGAGAATATAATAGAACGTTCGAATGGATTAGTGATGAAGGAATAGCAAAAACGATTAATGAAGAAAAAGTGAGCGGTAACAAAGATAGGAGGAGACCTCGGTTGACCTTCGAAAATACAGCATCAAAAATACTGAAGGAGGAAAAAACGTAAAAAGCATGAGGACGCCCCAGATGGCTCGTATGAAAAGTTGATTATAGTGGACGAGGTGAAAGAGGTATATAGAGACCGTAGCGTTTGGCGTTCCGTTCTCTCTGACTTTCCCACTAGTAATACAGCGTGAAGCTAAATAAGTAAGTATTTAATTTCAAGTCTGTTGTAAAGAATCATTGTTGGTTTTAAATGAAACTACTTTAACCGGATTAATCGCGTATATTTAGTATTTTTATACATTTTTGGAAACCCGACGTTTCGAACACTTCGCAGTAGTCTGGGTCACGGGTAGACTGAGGTGGCATTCGTCTGTCAGTTGATATAATTATTATATCAAACTACCGCCAACGATTTCTTAATTTCCTCGCGTACTGCCCTGGACTCTTGGAGAATGTAAAGAATTAAAATAGTTTCATTTAAAAATTGTAAAAGGATCTTCAGTTCTGAGTATTTCAGAATTGTTTTTTGTATATTGAATGGAGATATCGCTCAATACTCTTATTTGTCTATTAGATTGAATAACTTAAATTTCCAACGCTTGATAAAGCTGCACTTTTGTATATTTTATGTAATCAATCAAATCAATCATGTGAAAATCATCAGGTCCATGTTTGTATGTGCCATCCATGCACATGTTTCTCTATCATCTCGTGGTAAATTGACCCAAAATGGGCAGAATCTCCAAAACGTTACATAACTAATCAATATGTTAGGGTTCTCTTCAAGAAAGGAGGCTTCCCTAACATATCATGAAGGTTCTTCTATTCCTGGTATTTCCTTAAAATTGAAATCTCTGTGATTGGAGTGCTATAGGAAATTGTCTTTCAAATGTTCTAAAAATATAAAAATGGTATATTAGGTATATAATTATTGAATACAAATAGGTTTAATACTAGTAACATATAATACAAAAAAAAAAATAGGTTTTTTATTTATTCAAAATCTCATAGCTTACACTTTAAAATATGGTCTGTACCCTTTTATTTTTATACCATAATTTTTTTTCTCTAAAGCTAAGGTTAAATAATGTCTAAAACAGTTTAAGTTTATTAATCTTATACATCTTATACTAATAATAAGTTAACATGATACCTTTCTATTACATTCCGGGTTTTATATGCGCTTGCTTGCAGTTTTGCTTCACTACTTGGATTAAGAGCTTGTTTTAATAAATATGATCTATTTGGATAAGCACTATCATGTAGCTTCCTTTGATTACCATAATGTTTTGCATCACATTTTGAAAAATCAGTAATTGAATAATTTTATATACCTGCAATCAAATATAAAATAATATTTTACAAAAATATAAGATAGTAATTTAGAAATATAGTAACTGAAATTAATATCTAAGCTTACAGCTCAAATTAAGAAAAGAAGTAGAATTAAATTAAGAAATAAAAGTTTGCATAATTTGCCTGGTTTTGTAAAGAAACTTTATATATATATGAATAATACTCACATGGTGATTGGATCAATTGCAGCAATAGCTCCAGGAAAACCAAACAATTTGATAGAAATTTTCAGAACTCTATTGTTATACTTTTATATGATTACTGCATATATTTGCAATTGCTGATAGTAAATTTATAACACTATCATTACTATCACTCAAAAAATATCACTCCACATATTTTTTTACCTTCTAAACAAAAGAAAGTATAAATGCAATGTTGCAATCCGAAGATATGAGAAAGTAAACCCCAAAACGTCTCGGATAGCAATAAGCTGTCGTTTTTACTGTCCAACCTAATGTCAAAATGAACAGATCGTTTATTGGCACGCACGAGCCGTCAATTTCATACAAACTTCAATCTTAATCTCTCGTTTGTCCTCCCAAAGACAGATTGACGTTAAAGATTGAGCTATACTCAACAAAAAGATTGATATATCAATCTATGATAGCAATTTATGGATTAGGATTGATTATTAACATCGGGCGTAAGTGACCTCAAAGAAATCAGAAAAAGATAGATAATTCGTAATAAAATAGATCATATTATATGGTGATCACACAACTAACGCCCAATATTAATAATGTATCTCCTATCTCGGGTTAACGTCAATCTTCGATTGTTCCACATAACTATCGAATCTCTAACCTGCATGCCAATAACCAAACCGGGAAATGTCAACTTATGTTCAACGATAGATTGCAGGGCCCTCCTTACCCTATCGATAATTCCGTTTTGCGTAGAAATTTTAAATTAGCGAAATCCTCATGTTGGCAGTTCTCCTAAAATTGTTATTTTTAACCAAAAATTATGTCTTTTTTAAAACCAGCGTGTAAAGCCGTAATTTTGCTGTGAGATGTAAGCTTGGACATTATAATGCACGTTTATTGAAGTGGC
>DWLH01001491.1:0-12804 GCA_018249795.1 Heliconius telesiphe telesiphe | reverse complement strand
AAATTCAAAAATTTCAAGGGCTGTTTGAAGACATTTTTATGAATTGTTTTTTATTTTTGTACTTGGTTAGGTGTCAATATTTTTAGCAGTAGATTATTTGTACCTTTTTGTCCCGAACGAAAGTTTTCCACTTTTTGTTTTTTGTATGTTTATAAATTGTTGTTCTTTAGACTTATGAGTAAGTAGTTTGTGGAAACTTGATTGGTATTTATAATATTATTTGTGTGTTATTAGAATATGTTTAATGAACTGTATGTTTCCCTTAAAAATAAATAAATTTAAAAAAAAAAATGTCTAAACTTACGTAAGTCTAAGACATCTTTTAGGTATCGTTATAAATAAATAAGCAACAAATATTAAACACAGGCTTTGAACTTAATGTCTAAAGATATAACCATTTTAGTCTTAGATAGTCTTTAGGTCTCTTAATAAGTGAATAAGCTACAAATATTAATACACAGATTTCTTGTTATCATCTGGTAGCAGTTCAAAATAAATAGTAACATATTTTATCAAATTATCTGCCATCATGACTTCTTGATCTGAATTATAAAAATTTCAACCAGTTTTTAGCTTTAAACGGCTTTTTTATAACCCACTTCAGTCAAAACTCCGTCTCTTTATTTTACATACTGTTTAAAAACAGTACAGTTAGAAGCGACATCTCTATTTTTTTTGTTTTTTTTTAATCTTCTTTAGCTGCCAACTCAAGTATTTCTTGGAACGTACTGGGAATCTTGTACTTTTTCTTATGTAATTTTTATTCTGTAAAGAAACATATTTATTGTAAAACACATTCGGTTACTACCACACACATACGTATTAACGTTACCCCACTCCATTATTACTTTAAGTCTCAAGGGCACCTTTTTTAGTTTATTGGTCACAGAAAATAAAATAGCCAAAATAATCTCAAACAAGTAATATAGTGATACTGATGATAAAAACGAGTTTGATTTAGTATAAGCTTTTCAATTTATTCAATCAATTTATTGCAAGACACAAAAACATCGTTCATCTGTAAATCAGAGGTGATTGCCCACAACTACCTCAAGTGACGGCCGAGTGGCAACAGACAAGTCAAGACACATTCAGCTGTATATATAGTAATAGTAATTCTAAACCGAGTATCATATTTTTAACTCATCACGTTTGACTGCACTAAGCTTGTTAATTCTTACCTCCGTTAAAAGCAACCCCGCTCTCCCCTACTGTTCATTTCATTTTCTTGTCTAGATGTTTCATATAGACAAGAAAAAATAAAGGTACTGCTTTATATTAGTATACGTAATATACTGGTACACATTGTAATTATACAGAGTATTTTTGTCAGCACCACTTTAAATGAAACCACAGTTTTAACTTCTGTATAAACGCCTAATACAATAAAAAAAATCGCAAAAATAAAAAAGTATTTTTTTCAAACAAAATAAATAATAAAATGATCGTTGTGAAATAAACCGCCATTTGTCAAGAACGATGCAGGCAGACATAAACCTATCAAAAGGAAACCGCCGCGTACGCCTCATTCAGAAATCAAGTCGTAGGTATTGGCGGCAAAGTTCAAAGTTGTTTAACCTTTAGTAGTATTTTTGTTGTACCTTTAGTAGTATGTTTACGTTAGTGGTATCTATGCGTAACTGCGTCACACGAAATACAGGTATGGATAAACATCGTAAAATGAAAAAAAAAAATGTATCTCTAAACTGTTGAGTTATCTTGATTAATTTCTTTAGATATGGGTTTAAAATATTTTACCCTATATGCTGTTCCCGTAAAAGGAGCGCTGACGCTTACACCCTGCATATGATGATAGCGCCATTATATGTCGTCGTGGCGCAGGGGCACAAGTGTGTTAACGCAACTGGTTGTGGGTCAGTCCCCACTCGAGGAAATGAAATATTTATTAAAATGTATATTTTCATTTTTTCGCTCTGGCTTAGAGGCAAAGCGCAGCGTTGAGTTCCACCACTCAACACACAATGCCACCGGAGCTTTGTGCGGGAAATGGAGAACAGAGTGTCTTAACACTAGGTTCCCTCTGCCTTTCCTGTTGTGTGCAAGATATGTTGTGTGCAAAATAAAATAACTTATAGGTATACCTAATATCGTTGATACTTTAAATTAAATCCAAAATACTTACAATAATTTATTTCAGAATACATTAGCATACACTAGGATATTAAACACAAACTTGCACCTTTGAACTAAAGAACACGAGACTGACATCTTGCTAAGTCTACATATGATAATTTAATTAATTATTTTTTAAAAAAAGACGCTAGAGTATCGTGGAGCAGTTGGACAGTCTGTAGTTATGAGTTCAATGTTAACTCGTCAGAGCGTCAAGATGATGCAAGACGATGAATTCAGTAAATCTCTTCTCTCTCTCGGTTCTCTTTTGCATTGCCTTACTTTCTTATATTAACAACTAAACTTGGATATTACAGAGGAGGTTAAATGAATGAAAAAAAAACACGTCAAGAGAATCAGTGATGAAAGAATGGCATAAACAATTTAAGGAAGAGAGATTACTTAAGATTATTTTTTTTATGTTTGATGTTCTTTTATTTTAGTTTACAAAATTTAATTTATATTTAAACTAATGGACGTGTAATTTTAAGTACTATAAGTCCTATTATTTAATATCAAATAACAACGGGAAATCATTATTTTCCGTTGTTGTTACTATATGCCAATATGTGGCAAATTTCTTCCTTATAAATCCAGTGTCTAGTTCTTACTGTTCTTTGTCTGTCTGTCACTCGTAAGTAACGAAAGAATATAATATAAATATAAAAAATACCTTGTCATATCATCATAGCTTCGTCTTTTTGCCTAAATAGAAATATACGTGCAAGTGCAAGACTTCGTGCCTTTATTGTACGAATATTTTTGCGATTCTTTATTAACTATTATTACAGCAAATTTGTATAGGGGAAGGTTGCGATCAATGGACCGACGCTTTCTTTGGACCACCTAATTATTTAAGAAATTAAGCACATCAGCATAAACCTGTTCACTGACTATGCATTCATAGCAACTGATGAAGAACCAAATAAGAATATTGAACCTCAGTTTGAGACTTTTGTATCCCAATTAATATTATTTTAAGTAAAATAAAACTTACTATATACTTTTTTCATTCATACTAGTAAATAATATTTATATTTTGTTAAAGTAATCATGTAAAATTAGATAATTGTGATTACACGTATCAATAAAAAAATTATGAAAATTATATAAATTAATTAGGTTTCCATGATTGGACTCTTAGTATAAACGTTTCTAAGTCCATTAAAAGCAACGGAGTGGCCCATTCAAAGCACTCGTACTCCGAAGAAAACAACGGTTCTAAAAATAGTTTTATCACTATATATAGTGAATAGTAGTATTGGCTATAGCCAATACTACTCATCTTTATATTGAAATAAATATAGTATCGTATCTATGTCAAGAAAGGATTAAAAATAAATCAATAGTTTTATTCTATCGTTTTTATTAAATTTACTATGACACCTTAAAGTTATGTAGTCCAATAATAGCAACCCTATGTATGAACAAAAATCACGTGATTTTTAATCAAAAAAGAAATATATAAGTATATATCTTTAATGATATTTGAAATTATTTTATTTTACATTTTTTTTTCAGCTTCCCCCTATATTTTGTTTGTTTGATGTTATTCTCTTTAGGACACTTCTGTTCCCCACTTTCTTCCAAACTTTGAAGTCTATGTGCGTTGAATGGCGGAACTCAACGCCAGGCTTTACGTTACCATAACGAAGAAAACCAAAAATATTAAATATTTCATTTCTTCAAGTGGGAAGCGAACCCACAAAACGTTAACAGTCACACGCTTGTACTCCTGCGCTACGACTAGTCTCTACTGGCCGCTATATTAGTGCCCCCATTGGGACATGCCTATCAAAACACGATGGTCTTAGATTGTAATCCGTTCGTTTTTGATCAGTACATTTTATTTGCTTTCAATATATTTTTTCTTACTAAACTCCAACTTCCATTGGACTTACAATGTATCACTCTCTCTCAATTTTCAAGATTTTAAACAGCATTCAATTTTATTTTTTAGTAAGACAGCTTTAAGCCTTTTTTTTAGACTTTCACGCGGGTAGACGGAGGGAAAATAGTGCCGTAAGACTTTGTTCTCCACTTTCCTTCCAAATTCGTGGCATTACGGACTGCGCAGTATTCAGTTTCGCTACTCGAGTAGTGAAGGCGAGTCTTAAGTAAAGGGCTGCCTGAAACCTACACTTGGGTCACAATTTCCAGGCACTGCTTCGTATTTTAAAATTAGTGTTAGTGCGTCATATAGGTACGTCGTGGCGCAGGAGCACAAGAGCGTAGCTGTGGGTTCAATTCCCCACTCGAGGGAATTAATTATTATTTCTTAATATTTTCATTTCGTTGCTCTGGTAACAATACAAAGCGAGTGTTGAGTGTTGCCACTCAAATCGCAATGCCTCGAATTTTCGACTGAAAGTGGGGAATAAAATGTATCAACACTAGAATCCCTCTGCCTACCCTGCTATATACGGGATACAGTGTGAAGCTGAAAAAAAACAAAAGAATTAATTGTCAACATACATACGAGTATGTGCATGGAATAAACAATTAGTTTTATTATGCAGGTCAAACACGTGATACGAAGCATTTGACGTTTTATATTTCAATCTTTATAATTTTATACTACCACGTGAAAAGATGTTTTTGTACTTGTATCTAAAGCACTGGTTCCCAACCAGTGGTCCATGGACCACCAGTGGCCCGCACAAGCCTAAATATGGTCCGCGAACGATTTTAATTTTATAACTGGGGATGATGAGGCCAAGTTTTTGCTTGATTATCACAGGTATTTTTATTATGCATATGCATAGTGGTCCCTCCTACCAAGAATGATATAAAAGTAGTCCTTGATCAAGAAAAGTTTGGGAACCTCTGATCTAAAGGAACATCTAAAGGCTAGTTGTGTTAAAAGTTAAAACACTTTATATTTCTGCTTTTGCGCATTATAGATCATTCTACATTGTATGTTGGGTGGCTGAAACCAGCTTCGTCTTTCCAGATACGATATAGATATTTAGGTGGGGAACGGCACTTCCGTTCCGTTCCTAACGGAGTTTTTTAACACTAGGTTCCCAAGCGCAAAGCGTAAATAAATGAAGGCATGTCGTGGCGCAGGGTCACAAAGTGTGACTGTAAAATAGATTCGATCCCCACTCGTTGAGTTCTGCCACTCAATACACAATGCCTCCAGAACTTGGCGGAAAGTGAGAAACGGAGTGTCTTAACACTAGATTCCCTCTGCCTACCCTGCTGTGTGCGAGATACAGCGTGAAGCTGAATAAATGAATGAAGGCATTATTTCGAAGAGTATTCGAACATGCTCCGTTATGGGGTCACATAAACAATAAAATTATAAGAAATGTCTACGAAGTTTTAAGATGAAGAAAAAAATAATAATGTAATTTAACAAAAAAACGTACTGGATCGATTTGAAAAAAAAAATTTTGTGCTTTAATAAAGTATAATTGTAGGTTAATGGGGACAAGATTATCACGCAAGCAGCCATGTAGTGCTTGCACTCTCTCAAAATTATAGAATGTATAAATTATATTAATTATTTAATTTATATTGATTATCTTATAGAAAATGCATCTTAAAAGTGGTATGCGAGCGAAACCGCGAGTGGGCCGGTAGTAGTACATAACACACACAAAATTAGTTGGTACGCGCCCAAAAACAAACTGAGACATATTACCGTCGTTTTCAGATTTGAGAATGCAATGAAATAATAATATTAATATCATTAAAGGATTTCTCGACTGTAATTAATGATAGGCAAACGATATCAAAATGAAATTATCATTAAAATGAAAATAAGTATGCATATAGTTTAAAAACAAACTTGAACTACATTTATTTTGAACTTGCTCCCGTCGATATCATAAATCGAATACCTACTTTCACGTAACGGTTTTTCACGTAAATCCAAAATTACATAAAATATATATATGCCTACCACAATTTTAATAAAATAGATGACAAAAATAAAACAATACGAATAGGTTTTTCATATTTAATATTGCCTATAATCGTGCTAAACTTATCTTTGGAAAGATTTAATCTCTAGTCTCATATTCAATACAATAAAGTTTACATACATTTAATTAATAATAATATTTTATTAATTCTTATTAATATTGTACCAGTGCGGCCAAGTTTCGATTTCACTTTGTAAGACAGCGCCAGGGCTTAAGGTTGCCGATAGCTGCATGTGGCCAACTAAATGGTAGTCCTTATCTAAATTGTTGTTTTCTGCAGAGCAGCTCAAAAAATTTTTTGCGGCTTGAAGTGCTTGCGGGACAGGTAGTTTTTCTGAAAGAAGAACAAGTGAGATAAAACACATAAAATTCTATAGATTTACATAGTGTGTGCCAAGTTTATTGCGTTTTAAGAAAAAGAGCTTGGCTTATCGGATGTTTAAAATGCGCCTTCACTATTTGAACTCTCCCTACCTAAATAATTTGGAATACTACTATTATTAAGAAGAAACAACGTGAACGTGAAAAAAAGTGACAGGTCACTTAGTCTTCTTCTCCTCATATTCGGAGAAAGATACAAAGTTCTATGAGAAACTCAATGCAAATGGACCCAAATAGCCTAAGAAGAAAAATACATATTTGTTACGGGAAAATATGATGAATGCTATGATAGAAACATAAATATTCTCATCACGTTTAGTCCTTCACGGTCCAACTGTGCGACAATGAAGTAATTACTATTTACTAGTATATTATTACAGCGAATTAGTGACTATGTTTTGTAAAAAAAATCATATATCATGGAATAAAGAGAACTGATTATTTACAAATATTTTGATAAACAAGTTAGTTTATATAAATATAAAAAAAAATGTATCCTACTTTTAATTACTGAACTATAATAAATAATAAAAATTACAATATATGTGTAGAGTACCTCTAAAATCACCCAAAAATGAAATGCTTATCGATTTGTCGTTAAATCCCAAGGTGTGAGCTCCAACTCGCCATCCGGCGCCTTCATAAATTTTTCCATTGCCACCGACAAGGAAACTGAAATTATTTGATATCTGTATGAATTTATTTATTTTTTTCTACTTTGCATAATATGAACTCAATATAAAAAACACTTAATTGGAAATCGGAGATAGGAATTAATTTTAGGAGATAGTCTTCACTCTATATTCCGTTCTACGTATAATAAGACGTGATCCTAAAAAAGAAAAGAAACTTACGATTGTGCAATATCTTCGAATTGGGAAATTTGTGTTTGGAATTTTCTTATGTTGTTTACAATTTTTTCGCATTCATCGTCGGTTGCGCACTCTGGGGTGACAGTATGTTGAACAACTGCCATTTTTACTGGTTTTTCCAAATAAATTTCCCTTTTAGACGGAGAGTCACCCCATTTTTCTATTGGTACCACATCGCAATCTGACGTCGCTACTGGAGAACAGAAAACTATTATAATATAAAAAGTGTACTTAAAGCCAAACAAGCGTTGGACTGTAAGTAAAACGGTAGTGAGTTCGATTCCGAGAATAAATAAAAGTATACATAACCAAAATAAAAGTACCTTTGACAATATCAAATGTCGTGGTTAGAGCAGCAATTCTTTCAAATGCTACTTTTGAAAATATTATAAAATTATTAAAAACCTCATAATTATCTATAAATATTATAAAGAAATGTATGTTCCCATTGTATATGTATAAAAAATAAGAATGAAAGTATTACTAACATAGTTCTTAAGTAATTCATTGTACTAACCAACTATGAGCCTATGTTGCTTGAAAATAAAAGATTTTTATTTATTATATTTTATTGGATAATAAGTAGCTAAAACTTATAACAAGCTTTAACTATTATTTATTGAGGTCAGTTGTGGCGCAGGGGCACAAAGTGTGACGAACCCACAATCGACTGGTTGTGAGTTTGATCCCCACTCGAGGAGATGAAATATTTACTTAAATGTATATTTCCATTTCTTCGCTCTAGTGTCGAGGCAAAGCGCGGCGTTGCGTTCCTCCAATTAAAACGCAATGCCTCCAGAATTCGGCAGAAAGTGGGGAACGGAGTGTCTTAACACTAGGTTACCTCTGCCTCCCCTGTCGTGTGCGGGATACAACGTGAAAAAAAGCTTCAACTATTTTTTCATGATATTCATAACTATTTATTATGGATATTGGATATACATTTAAAAAATATCAAAAAATTATTATACAATATTTTTTGATATTTTATAACATGTTTAGACTACGTTATCATGTAACGTAAAAAATATTAAATTATATATATAATTAAAAATCTTTGAAGGTTAAGAGTTAAATGTACGGGTATCCATACCTAAATTAATTATGATATAATAGCCCAAAAAATGCAGTGCAAAAAAGATGTTCACTTTATTTCAAACAATAGTAGCTATGGATATACTTATCGTTTGTATTTTAATATAATCATAATTATTAATAAACAGGATGGAAGCGTCAGCGTTCCTTTTACAGAGACAGCGTATAGGGTAAAATATTTTAAACCCATACCTAAAGAAATTAATCAATATAACTCAACACTTTAGAGATACAATTGCAACAATATGCAGTCAGTTATATATAAAATGTGAAATTTTTCTTTAATGCAGTATAAAAAATAGTTTTATAGTTTACAGTTCATATATTTTAAATGTGAAAGTTGCATTTCAAGTATTGCATCAAGGAAATTCTTATATTAAAAAACAGCTTCACGATGTATCCACAACAGGGTAGGCTATTCCCACTCGGTAGATTGAAATATTTATTTTTTTCATTTCCTTGCCACATATACAGGTTAGTCAGAGGGAACCTAGTGTTAAGGCACTCCTTTTCCTACACACACTATCGAATTTTGTGTAATTCTTCCAAATAGAAACATTAATTTCATAAAAATAAAAAACTCTTCTTATTTCATGTGATATATTATTACTTACCTACAACAAAAGTATATGTCGATGTAATTGCAATCAAAGCTACACAAATTTGTATTTTCATTGTGAATTTATGTTAATCTCACTTTTTATCACTTTCAGCGATTACTTCAGCGATTCTGAGTCAATACTGATAAAAATAAATGAATGCTACTTGTATTTGTATACAATAGATAGAATGAGGTACATCCCCATTTTGATTGTTCAAGAAGTTCTAAGGTATATGCAGTCTGTTATAAGCAAAAGGTAGAGTTTTTCCTTAATGCGGTTAACACACAATGCACACAATGGATGCTTAACACACAAAAAAAACATATATATTTTAAATGTAAAAAATAATTTTACAATGTCGCATCAAAGAAATTCTTAGTAATTTAAAAAATGTCTTAATTAATTTATTTTACGCAAACCTAGATTTTCATGGGATAGCCAGTAAGCAAGAGTGCTCTTTGCTCTCCACTTGGCGTCCATTCATAAAAAACTAAACATCACTTTGCCTAATTCTTGTATCGCATATAGCGGTGTAGGCAGGCTATTTCAGGCTCAATTCCCAGACATTCCGTGTTACATGGTTACAACTATTGCCAAACTTGTCATAACAGTGATATGTGCGGGGATTTTTATTTATTGCCCAGATTGGTGATCGAATTTAAGATTCACGAGAGAAATCCACGGAATCCACGAGAGAGAGAGAAGACAAGAACTACGAGAATAATTAGACATCGTCTTACTCTGCCCTTTTAGCCTCGTTTTTAAATTAGTAGAATAAGTAAGATAGATATAAATAATTGTTAAAATTCTTTTTGAGCACCAAAGATTAAATAAGAATTCAATCAGCAAAAAAATGTATTTAAAATACAATTTAAATTAAAATGTATTTAATTTTAAATTATTTTTTTACCAAAATCATATACTGCAAAGCGGCAACATCACACGCCTCATTCACGAAATCGAGTCGTAGGTATTGGTGGTGAAGTTGAACGTTGTTTAGGTTTATTATAGAAATTAAGTAATTGTGTAAAATAGAACGAGAGATATTCCTTTCTCGTTCTGGTATGTTTTTTGTGAATGAAAGTTACAGATTGGTAACGTTTAGTAGTATTTTGTAGTTGTAGGTGTTTTTAATATCTATTCGTAAATGTGTCACATGTAATTCAGTACGGATAAACACGTGGAATAAAAAACCTACGTCTAAACTGCTGACGAATCTTGATAATTTTTTTTAGGTATGGGTTTGAAAGATTTGATCGCAAGACCAATTTTTTATTCTCAGCTCCACGCTTTATCCTGCAGAGAAGGCAGTGAAAATTTGTTTAGTATACTATGTTCTCCGTTTTTGGCTTGTGTTTGAGATATTTAAAACGAGTTGAGTGAGAGAATTCAACGCCGCGCATTGTATTTGTTAGAGCGGGTAAGTGAAACTAAATCGTTCCTCGAGTGTTCCTATTGAACCCACAACAATCGTATTTACAGCCATACGCTGACAAGCTGCGCCACTACAGCCTTATCAATGTGGTCATTCTGTTTAAATATAACAATATACATAATGCAGGGTAAGAATTTGGGGTGAAATTTAAGCAGCTACTCGAAGTATACTAATTTAAAAACGTAATAGAAACTTAATGCTTAATTAAATGAATTTCTAAGTTCTTTATCTTTAAAAATATTTTGTGGTGTAATTGCTACTCCAAATTTGTTTAATGTAAGTAAAGTTAATTTGTTATGAACCTGTTATCAAATGATATCTTTGCTTTATATTTAGAAGCCGCCGTATTGCGGGTTGGAACCTAATCCGCAACTCAATTCGGAGGAACAAATGATTATTTATTAATATTTTTATTACTTCGCTCTGGTACCAAGGCAAAGCGCGTCGTTGAGTTCCTGTGCTCAACACGCAACGCCTAAAAAACTCAGGGGAAAGTGAGGAACGGAGTGTCTTAACACTAGATTCCCTCTGCCTACCCTGCTAAATGCGACATACACCGTGAAGCTGATAATAATAATAATAATCTTTATATTATATTATTTGTATTAGTATACATACATATGTTTGATTCATATCCATTCTATATATGTAATATTGTTTACTGGTATTGTTATACCCCTTTTCCTTATAATAATATATCTCTATCACTAATAGTGGAATAGGGACTAGTGCACCACAGCACTACGAGCGAAGAGGACATTTCATATAGAATGTTTCGGATGAATCATTTTAATGTCATGCGTTAAATAGTCACATACATACATATATTGTAGCGTTGGAGGAGGAGGTTGTCAATTGGACTGTATTTTTTTATATTTGTTACCACAGAACTAGTGGCTGGGTGAACCGATTTTGATGTTTTTTTTATTATTTAAAAGTTAGTGTTTCCCGTGTAGTCCCATTTTTTTGGTCCATTTCTGACAGTGGTATCTATGAGAAAATCACATCACACAATCAATCACAAGTCTTAAATTTGCTTTAGGTCCATTTTCCATTTTTAGGTACAAATGGACCAATAACTCAATTCGATTTTTCTTTTTTTTATTTGAAAGGACACTGAAGAAACTGAAAAGACACTGACAAATAGTTTGATAGAAGTTGAAGTTGTTTGGTTAGGTTCCGATTATGGGATCAGGGTTAAATTAAACAAGTTTGTTTTTTTTTTTTGTAAAAAATATAATTATACTGTAATAGTTACAAGGAAAAATATTGTTAAAATTGGTGTGAGAAATGGGATTATTCATCGTTGCATTTCTTTCAAAACGACAACCACTACCTACTCGTTTGAGAAGTATCTTTTTAAGTATTGTCTTAACCGACTTCATACAACGAACTAAAAAGTAAAAAATAATGTTACATAAAGTAAAACGTACTTTAATTTTTTAAACAAAAATAATTCAAAAAAGATTTTATAATTTTCCAGTCCCCCACTCAATCCCAAAGCAAGGCGATGGTTCCGATCCATCTTTTACACGTTATAACAGTTTGACAGCAGTTTTAATTTCATTATTCATAAATTAGCAAAATATTTAACTCGATATTTGGAATGATAAATAAATTATATTACAGGCAAAACCACGGCGTTGAGTTCCGCCACTTAACAAGCAATGCCTCGAATAATTCGGCGGAAAGTGGGGAACGGAGTGTCTTATCACTATGTTCCCTCTGCTTACCTTGCTATGTGTGGGATACAGCGTGAGGCTGATATTTATGATTTAAATGATATTAAGATTAGTAACTTCATTAAAGTTGCAAAAAGATTCGGCCAGGAACTACTAGCAAAAATATCTAAGTAATTAAATCTTATTATTTCTATTCAATATTTTCTTTTCTTTGCTGTGATATCGAGGCAAAGCGCGACGTTGAGTTCTGCCACTTAACTCTACCACCAATACCTCCAGAATTCGGCAGAACGATGGAACGGAGTATCTTAACATTAAGTAATGTCTGCCTATCCTGTAGTATGCGGGATATAACTTGAAGCTAAGGAAAACAAAAAAAATATATCTTATTATTATGTATGTTTTGAAATCAAAACCTTAAATCTTTTATCAATAACAATATTAACAATATTTTTGAATATTAATAAACATTTTAAGTATTTACATCAAAGTGAAAAAATAATGATTTCATGTTTTAAAAGTAATATAAACTATAATCTACACTATAAGATACGACCTTAATGATCTTTATATGCGTCAATAGTTTTCAGTAAACAAGCAGGTGTGTAAAATAATTATAGTTTATCTCCACTATCACCTTGGTAAATAACTGCCACGTATAACAAACAACTT
>DWLH01001490.1:0-12805 GCA_018249795.1 Heliconius telesiphe telesiphe | reverse complement strand
TCATTAAACTTGTCTAGACGACTTGTTTATTATTTAGTTAAGTATTTAATATGATATTCATCTTATTAAAATTATTTACTATTAATGAGTAATCACAAGGAAATTGAAATTTGTGCGTTTTGGAGAATTGCCATTTTACATAAAACACGTTGGTATCTTATCAAAAACTCATTCAAAGTACATGAAATGCTAGTTACAGATTTTGTTCAAAATGTCAATATAAGTATATATTAACGATTGCCGAAATATGTTTAATCTAAAAGTAGTAAATAAAGATTGATATCTTTCGATGACTTCGACGATCGATGTGCTATAATTAGGAGAATCCAATTTGAGACTTATTTCTAAATTGTTAACGCATCCGTGGCGGCAGTTACACCGTCGGAAATTAAAGCTCTGCTATAGCTCTGCTAATACTAACATTATTATAACCCAAAATAAACATTACGTTAGATAACGTATTTTCGTGGCAAAATTTAAAACAAAAGCTCACTCGATCATGACCCTTTTATAAACTATTTCGATCAATTTTTGTGTAGCTACATCTAAATTATAAGCACGTTTTATTATTAAAAACTTTATGTACCTACTTATTTCATTAAAAATAGCAATAAAAATTTATAGAGTTTAATTACGAATATTTTTGAAAAGAAATTAGATAAGAATACACCAAATCTCCATGTAAAATATTACATTTTTTGAAGGTTTTTTCTTAAAATATATTTTTGTATACATTAAATCATTAAACTTGTCGAGACTACTTCTTTATTATTTAATCACGTATTTAATGTGATATTCATCTTCTTAAAAAAAAAATACTATTAATGAGTTAACACAAGAAAATTGAAACTTGTGTATTTTGGAGAACTGCCATACAGTACAATTTTTTATTTATGAATGTATAATTATATTAACTATCTATTTCTCCACAATTGATATGTCATTTGTCAATGTCATTAACATTTAACATTTCTATTTCAACGACCTACAAGTCGGTAAAGGTCGATCCTTTTGGTTTTACAAAAACCGTCCCTAATATCTGGACGGCCTTTTATAAATAAACATTCAGAAATGCTGCGAACGATTTTAGTACGAAACCAAGTTTTGAATGATAGCTTGAAAAAAGCTATTCGGAATAACATTTCGAGATGCTTAAGTACAGAATTGGCCAAAAGGAAACAGCCTAATAAGTAAGTAAATTCTTATTTGTTTGTAATTTTATTGCAATTATGTTTCGATTTATAACATTTTTATCCCTTTTCGTGTCATGTAATTTATATATTCACTAAAAGACCTTATAGGTAGCGGCTAGAATTGCATAACCAAAACGTCAATCAAGAGCGATTGACACCGCAAAACATGTGTAGTACTATCTTTTTATTAAGTTTTGGTAAATGTTTACTTTTTATTATTATTTATCATTAATGATTATCTAGCCCGAGAATTGTTTATATTTTAACGTAAAAAATATTTTTGTATCAGTAAAATAAATAGGTTTAAAAACATATTATATGCATCTAGTCAAAAAAATATTATATTTTTCAGACTCTTCACATCACCACAAAAAAGTATTCTAACTGCACAACAATGGAATGTTCAAACAAGATATTATTCAAGTCTCCCTTCCCATACATTGGTAAATCTACCAGCACTATCACCAACTATGGAGAATGGCTCCATAGTCAGTTGGGAAAAGAAAGAAGGAGATAAATTAAATGAAGGTAAAATAATGTTACTTATGTTTTATTTCATCTTAGTCTTAAATTACTTTTAGATTTTAATACTTTTGAAGTAAAATGACAGTAACAGATATCAAACATAAAATGATTTTATGTTTGATATCTGTTTATCTTATCTATAGTTGATTTATGTAAATATTTCAGATGATTTACTTTTTTGTGGCCATTGTGGCACATTGGGGAAAATGTCTGACTGTAACCACTATGTTATGGGGTTCAATCCCCACTCAAAGCATAATTTTTCTTACATTCTGGTGAAAACATAGAATGAACTTCCACCACTCAACATATAATTTCTTCAATTACAGTGGAAAGGACAGAATTGAGTGTCTTGACACTAGGTTCTCGTTGCCTAGACTGTTCTGTTGAATAAAGTATAAAGTGGCATTTTCTTTAATTTTTTTAACAATTCTACAAAATATATTTTAATTCTTTTTTATACCAAGAAATATTAACTGATTAAGATATGAAGTGTAAGTCATTTACACGTCTAGTTTTCCCTTAATTAATGTAGAATATGATAAAATACTATATTTACTAATAATTTTAAACATAAATATTAATTTACATATTGCTACTTCTAGGTGATTTACTATGTGAAATTGAGACGGATAAAGCAACAATGGGCTTTGAGACTCCTGAAGAGGGCTATCTTGCGAAAATTATAATTTCAGCTGGAACCAAAGGTGTTCCAGTTGGAAAATTACTTTGTGTCATTGTTGAAAATGAAGCAGATGTTGCAGCATTTAAAGATTTCAAGGATGACTGTAAGTTTTAATATAGTGTTTAGACTATAGTGTTTAGTGTAGGGGCTCGCAATCTTTACTTGATCAAGGACCACTTTTATATCATTCTTGGTAGCATGTGCATGTAGGTATAGTAAAAATTAAATATGATAATCAAATAGAAACTGCGCCTCACCATCCCTAGTAAAAACATTCGAGGACCATATTTAGGCGTGGACCACTGGTTGGGAACCAGTGGTTTAGTGCATGATAATAAAATAAAAATGGTTTTATGTTTCTAAATAATAAGACATCAAACTATGTTTTACTATTATACATAGGTTATAAAAGTAATAAAATATGAACATTTAAAAAAGTTACAAGTTTATAAAGGTTATCTAACATAAAAAATAATATTACATGATACTATCAAAAATTGTATAATTTTTAAATAAGATAATTTGAGTGATATTTTTAACTGCATCCCTTAAAATCATTTTAACATATTTTTTATTGTAAGCATGTACTCTAATATAATTTGGTGTGTACTAACCTAACATTTTGTTAATATTTTACAACAGCTTCAGGAGCTGCTGCACCAGCACCATCTAAACCAAAAGGTTATTTTTATGATTTATTTTCACTTTACCTCTCAATTGTTGAGACATTGTGTGTTGACTGGCAGAACTCAATGAAATGACATTGTCTTGCTTGTCAAGGAAATGAAATAAACTTGTTCCCCTAAGTGGATACCAAACACACAACCATCTACTTTAAAATTAAATGCTGTGCCACTGCATCACAACAATTTTTACATTATATTTTTCACTAAATTAACTTCATAATAGTATATTATATTGTGTTTAAGTCTTAATATAATCATTTTGCATACATTTCAATCATATTAAGAAGGCATAATAATAAGGAAATTCCTGAGGGAAAATCATTGTGCAAGTAAATGACCAAAAAAAGTTTTTAGATTGTAGCGAGTTTTGAACCTGCACCTCTTGAACGATTTCCAAAAGTTGCAGATTAAAATCTCGATACGTTAAAAATTTTATACATTTTCTGAAAATATTTTTTATTCGTAAATGTAGAATTACACTTTAAAAATGTTACAAATAGAAAAAAATGTTAATGTTTTGCAAAATTTTCTTAAATTAACCCATAAATATAAAGATACAAGTGAAGCTAATAAAGATATGTCAATAAAGCAGCCGCAGCTGCCCCACCACCAGCCGCCGCTCCTTCAGCCCCAGCAGCTCCAGCACCTTCAGCCCCAGCGCCAGCAGCTCCTGCCCCAGCTCCTGCTGCACCTGCCCCAGACCAAGGTAGGGTCTACGCGAGCCCAATGGCCAGACGACTAGCTGAACTGAAGAATATAAGGCTGGGTGGTAAGAATTATGTAATATTTTATATTTGACTTGTCGAGACATTGCGTGTTTAGCGGAGGAACTCAACGCCGCCTTTGTTCTTTTTATATAACTATTTATTGACAACCATAGTGTTTACAGCCATTATGGTGTTTAGAACATAATTGTTATTAAATTTACTTTTGTTACAATATGTAATTATTGTATGGTTAGTTCTGGTCATATATTAAAACTAGCTCTTGTTTTTCAATCAGAAACAAATAAAAATTGAAAAAATACCCGAAAATTTAGCTGTATAAGCAGAGTAGACTTATTTTGTTGGGAGCCTATCGATATAATTTGCCTTACAAACCAGAGCCGCGTTTTCGCCTTATTACATGTTGAGTAGCGTAATTTAACGCCTCGATTTGTCTTCGTGCCTTGTGAGAATAAATAAAACGATTCATTGTCACTAGTCGAATCCAAAATTGCGCCACAAAGACCCCATCAAATATGTTTATTTCCATAATGAAAAACACATATCACGAGCCCCATATCGTAACTTAACAGGGCAGGGCTCAGGCGTATACGGATCTATAAAGAGTGGGGATGTTCCCGCAGCGGCTGCCGCCGCGGCGGTCAGCCCCGCTGCCCCTGCACCAGCTCCAGGAGCTTCCTACGTTGACATCCCTCTCAGCGGAATGAGGGAAACCATCGCCAAGAGGCTTTCAGCTGCAAAGCAGACTATACCACATTATCAATTGTCTGTGACGGTCAATGTGGAGAAACTGTTGTCTATGCGCAAGGAGGTTAATGAAAGATTGGCAAAGGAAAAATCTGATGTGAAGGTTAGTTCAATTTTTTCTTGTTGTTTTTTTTATATTCACGTGAAGAAAAATAATTGATTTCCCCAAATCGGAAAATAGGAAGTGATAATCGTACTCACAATCGTCGCGTTAACAGTTAGACGCTCACACACTGTCTATATTACTTCACGCTATCCCGCGCGTAGCAAGGTATGCAGAGGAAACCTGGAAACCTAGAGTTAAGACACTCCGTTCCCATTAAGATACTTTCGTTTCTCACTTTCCACCGAATTCAAGAGGCGTTGCGTGTTGAGTGGCAGAAATCAACTCTGTGCTTTGTCTTGTAGCCAGAGCGAAAAAATGAAAATATGAAATATTTAATTTCCTCAAATGGGAATCGAACTTACAACCCGTTGCGGTTACAGTTTACATCTGTTTTTAACAATTAATTATATATAATGAGTTATATGCTTTTCCATAGGTATCTGTGAACGACTTCATCCTTAAGGCGGTGGCGGCGGCGTGCAAGCGCGTGCCCTCTGTGAACTCGCACTGGATGGAATCATTTATTAGACAGTATGTACAATATATTTTTTACTGACATTAAAAGATTATCAAGATATTCTAGGATTTTATGAAATCTTAAAAAAAATTGAGAAGTTTTACGAAATGTTCACTATTTTCAAGATAAGAGGATTTAAAATATGAAGGCTGAGGTCTTTTGACGTAATAGTATTTATTAATAGCAATTTTTTTGTCGTTGGAGGCCGTCACGTCACAACAGCATAGCCTCTGACTGAAAACGCGACGTTTGTGTGTTCGATTCCTACTCAGAGGAATGATACATATTTTAATTTCTTTCCTCACTGAACATAACAGCGCGGCATTCAGTTCTTAACACGCGAAATCTCAAAAATTGCGTGGGAAATAGAGCGTATTAACACTACATTCACTCTGCGTATCCCTCCATATGCGGGATACAGCGTGAAGAAAAAAAATACCCTATCTTTTATAGATTTTCCAACGTGGACGTCAGTGTAGCGGTGGCCACACCAACTGGGTTGATAACACCTATCATATTCAATGCTGATTCTCGTGGCATACTCGATATATCAAATAATATGAAAGAACTGGCCAACAAGGCTAAGGAAGGACGCCTCCAGCCCCAGGAGTATCAGGGAGGCACTGTCACTGTTTCTAATTTGGGAATGTTTGGTAAGTAACCATAATAAATGTAGTGCATAATTTTAATATATCTCAAAGTACTGAAAGGGTTTTTTTAGGAAATAATAACTTTTTAATAAGAAGACGCTTTTTAAAAAGTTAATTTACAAAAATCGACAGAAAACAGTGGTGATCTCTTATTTACCAGAGTAAGTAAATAGAACCTATGGTTGAAACACTCTGTTCTCCAGCATACTCAATTGTTAATCAGTGGGTTACAGTGGTATCAAAGCATTACATAAGTTGAAAGTTTTAAATAGAATATGGAGTCACTAAATTCTGTCTGCTATGTAATTATATATGATACAAGTATATAAATGTATATAAATATATAGTGTATATAAATATAAATGAATTTTGAATATTTTACTCTAATTCATGTTTTGCTTAGAATCTTGATATAGTTATCAAAAAATCTTATATCACTCAAGTGTTATCATTGCTTATCAAATCTTAATATGATTGACATTATAAAATTTTTCGTTTATAAATAGAAATTACATACAAGGCATACTACTAATTTTATGTGTTTAATATTATGTTAACCATACAGCGCGACTCGACCGTTTAAGGTTCGATTCCTATTCGGGAAAATAAGTTATTTTCCATTTCTCACTCTGACAACTCATTAAGTTAATCCATTGTCATTAACGCAGTATTGAAAGTTGTGCAGAAAGTGAGAAACCGAGTGTCTCAACACTAGGTTTCCTCTGCTTACCCTACTGCTGCTGTATGCAAGATACAGTGTCAACTAAAAAATAGTAAACTATACATACTTTTTTAAAAAGAAAAAAAAAAATCGTAGCCACACTTTAAAAATGTAAAAAGTAACTACACCCTTATAAATTATAACGCATATTCTATCATAAACCAGGTATCACAATGTTCAACGCCATCATCAACCCGCCCCAGTCCCTCATACTGGCGTGCGGAGGCGTACAGGACCTCGTCATTCCCGATAAGAATGAACCACAAGGGTATGTTGTATTTACTATTATTATAATAGTTAAATTTATTAAAATTCTTATTAGTTTCTTTGTGTCTTCAACTCAATGATGAAATAAAAATATCTATAAATCGAGCCAATGCAATGTTTATCAAAATTCATTTCAGTCACTTGAAACCTGAAAGTGTGTGAGAATCAGTGTTTTAATATTAGGTTCCCTCTACTACTTTATATGTCAAAAGAAGCATATTAAATAAATAATTTCAAAATTGTACTTTTTTTTAACAGATTCCGTTTAGCAAAATTCATAACATTCACTGCATCAGCTGACCACAGAGTGATAGACGGCGCGGTCGGCGCGCAATGGATGAAAGTACTAAAAGAAAACTTGGAAGATCCAGCCAATATCATACTGTAAACACTATCACGAACACTAACACTATTTATGATGAGTAAACAACTCTAAAATAATAATAATATTATTAATAATATATGTATTATTATATCTTTTAAGTTATTGAGCAGTCACAATGAAAATGGCTGCGATACAAGAAATAATGTATAACTTATTATGTTATATAAAATTGGTATTTCTACGTCTTATAATAATATTGTTGTTTGAGAGTTGTTAATTTACAAATGAATAGTAATAATTTGATTATAATTTGCTGTACATAAAGGTTGACAAGCACTGCCCAGTTGTAATAAATGATTATTTCTTTCTATAAATAATTATTAAAACATATTAAGCTTCAACTTTGGTCAGTGAATAATAATTAAATTAAAATGGCTGCCATATCCTTCGATATCTGATATTAATTAGTAAAATTTTCAATCAATTCACATGCGTCGTGTAGTTGTAAGAGCAGATTTGTAAAGAATTTTTATATATTAAGTTTATAGTGATGTTTTTTATGGATCTTTTCGAAGGATATGCAGTGTGATTTGATGGGTTATTTATTTATATAGATTGTAACATTAAGACAGTTGAAACGTTAGTATTAAAAGAAATTGTTATTTTTACCTCAAATTCGAATGCCTTGATATCAATGTGGAATTAAGAATTTCATTTTGTTACTATGTTTATGTATAGTATATCCTGTCATTTTATTTAGTGCGTAAAAATCGGGCATCAAATCTGTTAAATCATTTTTGTTATTTTACTTTATATAGTTTTTTTTGGAGTAGAAATCTATTTGTATTCGTATTTATTTTGATTTTAAACATTTTTATGTGAATCACTGGCAATATTTCGATGTAAATAAATGAATCTTAGAACGATTTGTTACCATCTGCACTTGGGTAAATGATTATACGGACGTTAGTAAATATATATTATTTATAAATAAATAAATAATTGTATTTTTTGTTTTTTTTTGTTCAATAAAATGATCTAACATATAATATACAAAACCTTGTATACAATAATATTATTTATATAAAAATAGTAGTCATTGACAATAATTTTGTTTAATTATGAATAAAGGTTCAAGTTTTTTACTAAGCCATAGAACACTAGTTAGCAGTTTGATTTCTATGTACGTGGCTGAAGACTTTCTCTGTTTTATTCAGGATTCGGGATAATAAAAAGAAGTCTCGGGTTTAAATAAATTTACATTCAGAATTAAATTTAGAATTTTATAGCCACAAATTTGAGAACGTATCTATTAACCATCTACTACTACTGGCACTGTAAAATGTAGGAGATGCGGAAAGCTAAAAATATTTAAAAATAATCAAGTACCTAGTATATAAGTAATACTTTAAAAGTATACAATTTTTCTCTAGTTTTCTTAATTAATACTGTTCTATGGGTCATGGCCGAAAACATTTGTTACAGTTTCGTGCGAAAAAACAGGGCGGCGACGTCACGGAATGCCTGTCACGCGCCAGAAGTGAACTAATTGTATTATTTATTTTATGGGTAATTTAGTTTGCGTATATATATTTAGGTGTATATTAGTGAAGTGAAAGTTATTTATTTTGGAGTATTCGTTTATTTAAATTGAAAATATAGAACGTTAGTTTTTTTTTTCATATCCTTACTAAATGTTTTAGCGGTTAGTAAAATGTTGCTATTTTTCGTGATTAGACACCGCCCTATTTTCGAGACATTGCATGTGGAGTGAAGGAACTCTACGTCGTGTTTTATTCGTCTTTGTTATTCGAACGAATTTATTCCCCCAAGTGAGAATCGATCTCACAGCCATCGCTTTTACACTGTGATACTGCGCAACTATGGTATGGCGGAATTAATTTAGTATAAACAAGAAATTCTTATGAAAATTGCAAAAGCACAGTGCAAGCTTTGATATAGTTAAAGGGTAAACGGGAGAATGTGTACAATAATAATGATCAGTTTCACGATGTATCCCGCACACAACAGGTTAGGCAGAGGGAACCTAGTGTTAAGACACTCTGTTCCCCACTTGCTTCCACTGTGAAGCTGACAAAATTTTTTAAAAATAAATTAGGTATTTTTTGTTCGTTTAGAAATGGCCCAAAACAATATTGATAAAGACTCAGAACTAGAATCAGCGAAGCCCGTAAAGGAAATTCCCGTTATCCACGACCAGGGTGAGTTCAAACATGAAACTGGTGATACTTACGAAGGTTTCTTCGAAGCTAAGAAAAAGGACAGGAGTGTTAAAATGCATGGTAAAAAATATAATATTACCTATAATATATGTATAATAAATACTGAAACTGTTAGTCAATGAATTTAAGTTATCATATGGTTAAAGTTAAGATCTATTTTATTAACATTTTATGATAAAATAAAAAAAAAATTGCTTCACGCTGTATCCCGCAAGCAGCAGGGTAGCCAGAGGGCACCTAGTGTTAAGCCTCCGGCGATATCTGGGGGCATTGCGTGTTGAGTGGCGGAACTCAAGGGAAATGAAATGTTTATTTAAAGTATAATTTAAATAAACATTTCATTTCCTCAAGTGGAGATCGAACCAACAACTAGTCGATTTTGCAGTCACACTTTGTGCCTCTACGCCAAGAATGGCCTTTTTTATGTTTATGTATTATAATTTTATTATTTAAGTAAAATAGTGTAATTATTATATAACTTTGTCTTTGTCTAAATGTAAATAATACTCTCGAGTCACGCCACTATCTACAACTACAGCGTCAATAGCGTAAAAACAAATAAATGAGGTCCCCGTGGCGCTGTGGCACGCGCTTGAGACTGTAAACGCGACGGTTGTGGGGTTGATTCCCATACGGGGAAATGAATTATTTCCATTTTTTAGTCCTGGTAACAATACAAAGTGCACTTAAGTACTGGCATTCAACACACAAAGTCCCAAAACTTCGGCGGCGGAGAGTGGGTAACGGAGTGTCTTATCATTAGCTTCCCTCTGAATACCCTGCTTTTTGGAATACAACATGGAATTAAGAAAAATAAATAAACCAGTTAATCCTGTCATCAAGTGTTAGCATATAATAAAGTTAACTTTAAACAGCCCGATACTAAATTCGAGAACCACTCGACCATCACAAAACGTTTTTGTCTTTCATCGTGGAACTTAATGGAGTGTACTGCCATCCATTCCAGATCTCATGCTTGACGTCACGCTCCAAATACTTGAAACGATCTTTTATTTCCTATTAAAAGTACTGTTTCTAAAAATATGCTGTGTAATAGTGGCAGTATAGTAGTACCTATATATTATAATTATATACGAGGTCAGTCGTGGCGCAGGGGCACAAGTGTGTGATTATAAACGCGATAGATTATGGGTTAGACTCCCATTCGAGGAAATGAAACTGAAAGAATGAGGGTGTTGAGCCCCGCCACTCAACACACAATGCCTGCATAAATCGGCGGAGATCTGCCTTCATGCGGGATACAGCGTGAAGCGTGAAAAAACCTCTATTTTATTTTTTGTCATTTTCCGTTGTGGACAAAGGAGTTGTTATGTATGGGAACACTATTATCGCCTCAATTATAGATATTTCTTTAAATTGGTTCTTTTTAAACAACACAAATGTAAATGATTCAGCGAGTTAAAATTAAAATATTTATTATTTTTAAGAAGCTTTTAAGAGCTCTTATTATACTAGGGCACAGATGACAATACATTATTATGTTCCTAAATCTTTTATGTAAAATGCATATTAATATAATGTAAAAATGCTAATACTATATGTTTTTTTATGTTTCTTCAGTTAATATAGTGTAAGGTATGTATCAAGAAATCAGCAATCGTCGTAAGAGATATGTGGCGTTCTTATGGAATAAAAGATCATACGCTATTTTTTTTTCACTTCGTAATAAAAATTTAATAGTACATGGGTAGTTCTACAAAATATGTAGTAAGAGTGCAACGTCCTTTAGTATATACTAAGCGAAACAGTCAAAATATTTAATAGTTTTAGATTTATGGCCGTTTAAAGAAAATCAAAGCACAGGAAACTGAGTATGTCACCAGGAAACCGAGAGAAAACCACAAATAAATAATAAAATCAACATTTATTTATTATTTGCTTCTTCATATGAATTTGTAAGTTACAAATTAAATTTAACTTTAAACTTGGCTTGGATACTTACACCTAAACAATCTTGAACAGGAACTCAGTCGTCAAATGATTATTGAACATTAGATTTATTAACGTTATTCTAAATCATAGTATGTAAAATCTCTTTTAAAGTTAAATTAACAATATTAAAGTACGAAATTTACGACTCGACATTTTAGTCTCAAAATTATGCTTAAATCTAGTAACAGTAAATAATAAATTTGACAGTATCGTTACAATAATTATTTGAAAGTCATTTTTTGTAATCACAGCCCGCTAAAAACATCCAGAGCATTTAAATAATGTAGCGAATCTACATTACTAAATTAAATACATCCATCTTGTGCCCAATCATGACATACCAAACACTGGACCCAGTCATTTCCTGTCGTATTTTCACTGTAGAGAATTCCACAAATAAAGCACTCGCAACCATTAAACTCATAGTTATTATTTTTCTTTGTTCTTTTATTATTTTTGATTAACAGCATATTCAACTTTTCTTTTTTGTTTTTTTATATTTCTATCATCTTTTTCTTGTATTAATGTCTCTTGTGATAGATCTGGGAAAAGGATAGTAGGGCCAATTTGCAAATCAGGCCTGGTACCTAAAACCTCTGGATTTTTCAAATTTAACGTAAGATCACTTGCAACACTTACATCATCACGCTGATCGGTTGAGTTTTTTGTAATTAATGTAATTTTGTAATGTAATTTTGAATGATATTCTACGTTTCCCTCGTTGCAAAAACAGCTGAGGGATTTCATTTGTAGCTTTTGTGGCATAAAGGCACTACCTTGTACTTGGTGGACTTTGAGAGTACCATCAAAAGCAATTAAAGTTTGTTGATCAGTCGGAAGTAATATTTTAATTTTCTCAATTTCAATTTTAGAAACAATAAAAATTGTCACACCATGCCAGCGACTTTGAATGACACCACAAAACTCAGTCAGGTTAGTAACATCACCTTCACATGCTATGACATCATTTGCAGTTATTTTGCATACGGTGCCTGATGCAGGCACCGTATGCAAAATATGGATCTGGTACTCCTTTACTTTCTGGTTCTCAATTAGACTGGATCCTGAGACCAGGTTTCTGAGAATTTTTGCCTAATATTTAAAAAAAACACATGAATTCTAACATTCAACCAAAATAACGCCTTACTTAAGCCTCTGTGTTGTCACTTTACGCAATAAAACGCTATAATTACACATATATTTTTTTTATTTTATAAAAAAAAACATTACCAGGATACTGTGAGCTTGACTGATTTTGACGCTACTCTTGCCGACTGACGCGTGCTGACTAAAGAACGCGCTAGGTGCGTACAGATAAAAGATACTCTTTGTCTCTTCGTGGTAGGTTTCACTCGGCTAAACGGCAATATCGTACGACAAAAAGAATATCGAATATTCATTGATTTAACATTGAACAGGATCCTGATATGAAATGGTGGGGACAAAATGTAAAGACGATTTT
>DWLH01001489.1:0-12812 GCA_018249795.1 Heliconius telesiphe telesiphe | reverse complement strand
GGTCGAGTCTGCCCATGCGTGTTGCCATTGCTGGCGACGTGACTCTACCACACGTACTTTAGTCGCCTCTTACGACACCACCAGTACCAGGATGATCCTATTCTAAGCCGGGATCACACGGCAAAAAATTGCCCTCGGGAAGCGGCCCTCTCAGTTTCTTTCGTAATCTGGTCTCCATATTTAATGGGTTACCATTGCCACGTTGGCCACGCCCGTAATTTATTGATCGTGTGTCCGCCCCCTACGTGATCAGATGGTCGATCAGGACGTGTGGTTGCTTTTTAGGGGGCTTATATATATATATATAATAAAAAAAATACTGGTTTAGTAACATGAACCGCGGCGTTAGATCCGATCCGCTAGGCGACACGAGATTGGTTTTGAGCGCCTCTAAACTCTTAAGAGCTACTTTACAATATGCAAATGCAAAAAAAAACCTGATAAGCTACTCACATGTCCAGAAATTTAACTACCGATCATATTCAACTAGGCTCACAATTTCTATCTGATATTCCCTTATCCAATCTACCCACTAAATTGGAACGTTCTATCAATTAAATAGACGTGTTTTGTTTCCGCAACCTATGCAAAGCTATAAGTGATCCTTTTGGTGCTTAGAGAAACGCCGAATACAGAGTCCGGTCACAGACACTCGTATTGAGTGGTTATCGGTTTTTCGGTAAAGGCTTTCAATTAAAATGTGTGCATTGGTCAATGGATGAACTGATGAAAGTATTTAGTGGTAATATTGATAAGCTAATTTTTGACACCATATAAAAAAATTAAGTGAGCTTAGTCTACTGTGACTCTTTTTTGTTTTAGAAACCTAGTGTTCAGACAGTAATACATTAAAATCATAATTATGTTAATATTATGAACCTAATTAATACCTGAGTGATATTAAAATATAATTTATTGTTTATTATTCAAAATCATTTGTCGGAAAATGGGAAACGGAGTATCTTAACAGTAGGTTCCCTCTGTGCTGTGTGCGGGATACAGCGTAAAGTGATTTGTTTAGATTTTAAAATAAATATATTTCATCACTAACACTTTCGGATAAACGGTGTACACATATTTTTAACATAACTAAAAAAAATATCAGCCGCCACTTACAATATAATGCCTCAGAATTACTATATCGTTCAAACTGACACAATATTTCTACTATAAAATAGTTAATTTGTACTTATTAGCATATTTTTATTTATCACAAGAAATACGAAAAAAAAGGCAGATAAGGCTTCACGTTTTTTTCCGCATAATAGGGTAAGGGAGCCTACTGTTAAGAAGTGTCTTTACGGAGTGCCGCTTCTTATTTTCCGGCCCAAAAAAAATATTAAAAAGAATTAAAGAAACATATGAAAAAATAAAAATATATACATAAATAAAAATCGGAGTAACGATGCTAGTATAATCAAACTATGGTATTGAACATTGTTATTAATAGCTTCCTTCCGTCCGTTCTACTTTCCATTTTTTCCGCTTTAAAGGAAGTGTAAACTGAAAAGTAATTTCCTTTATGTTGGTAAGAACAAGATTAAATAATATTGATTAAATATCGACATTATTAACCGGGGATAACTTTGGTTAGGTTTCCAGATTCCCTCTGCCTACTCTGCCATGTGTGCCAAATAACCTATAAATCGTTATATCCATTTATAAATTAAATCACTCTTTTCTCCGCTTGCCATCCAAATTTCATATATCATGTGCTGAATGGCAGAATACAACGCCGCAGTTATCTAACTAGATCTTGAAAATGAAAATACTGAACTAACTTAACTTAACATAACTTCACGCTTTATCCCTAGCGGGGTATTCAGAGAGAACGGAGCGCCAAACGCTACGGTCTCTACATACCTCTTTCGCCTTGTCCACTGTCATCAACCTCTTTATACATGCCCTCAACCGAGGTCTCCTCCTACCTCTCTTATCGCTCACTTTTCCAAAATAAATCTTTTTTGCCATTCTTTCATCACTCATTCGTTCGACGTGCCCAAACCAGCTGAGCACGTTCTTCTTCATTCTCACCATGACATCCTCGCTAGTACCTGCCATTCTGTGTATCTCTTCATTGCAGATTCGATCAGCTAAGCTGACTCCGCACATCCTTCGAAGAGATCGCATCTCCACGGCATTTAATTTCTTTCATTCTTCTTTTGTAATACCCACGTTTCGCTGCCGTATAACAGCGTCGGTACCAACACTACATTGTGTACGGCCAAACGCGCATCTGTGCTGACGTTTCGCCGTCTCATCAATGCAGCTAAGGCTCCGTTAACCCTGTTACCGGCAGCAATACGCCTTTTCACATCCATCTCGTATCTGCCATCTCTACTGAACATACTTCCCAAATGTACCACTTCATTCACTTGTTCTAATATCTTACCAGTTATACTGATTTTGCATTCCGTCCTTTCTTCATCTTTTTTAAAAATTCTGTGACCATGCGGAGGGAAAAGATCTGATTCATACACCCTCTTCCAGGTCTAAAGCCTCCTTGGGCCTCCCACAACAGTCTTTAAGATATCTCTTGCTTTCTTCTCGCTAATATTTTAGCATAAACTTTATCTGCACCTCGCCAATCATCTGGGACCTCCCCTGATTTCCAGCATAAATTGCAAAATTCAGAATAAGTCCAAGATGCATGGTCCATCATATTTGATCATCTCAGCAGTAACTCCATCTGCTCTCGCAATAATTTTGAAATGAAAATGAAAATAATTTCATCAATTTGAGTGAATATCGAATTTTACAGTCAGATGGTACCCCACGTTTGCATTTTTTTTATATATTACAAACGTATTATTAATATTAAAAAAGATAAAGTTCACTTACAATATAATTATTTGTTCATTTATATAAAATTAATTATATTCAAGGATTAAGTTGCACAACGTTTCATATTTGTTATGCTGACTCAAAATAGTATATAATATATATTTTTAATTTATGTCTAATTTATTTCTCTTTGTTCATTGAATAAACAATTGTAAATAGCACACGGTGATTTAATTCATGATACCTTTGAGCCTTTTTTTTCGTATTTCTTGTGATAAATAAAAATATGCTAGTAGGTACAAATTGAGAGAACGCAGAGGCACAAGGTGTGACTGTAAAATCGACTGGTTGTGGGTTCGATTCCCACTCGAGGAAGTGAAATATTTATTTACATTTATATTTTCATTTCTTCGCTCTGGTGTCGAGGCAAAGCGCGGCGTTGAGTTCCGCCACTCATCACGCAATGCCTCCAGAATTCGGCGGAAACTAGGGAACGGAGTGCCTTAACACTAGGTCCCCAGTTGCCCTCTATTTAATAAAGCCTTACGATGTCGTCGCTGAAAACTATATAAATAGATATTTATTTATATTTTTTAGGACATGCTAAATAGTTTATTTTAAATGTATTGTGTCTTTTTGTCGAATAAACGTAAAAAATATTTTTTAAGGCCGCATTTTATGTGTCAAAGCGTGGAAATGAAAATAATAAATTCCCCTGAGTGGACACCGAACTCACGACCTTCGAGTACAGTCAGACGTTGTACCTCAATACTGATGTCTCAAGTATAACGATATATTAAAATCGTTAAACGATTTCCGTATCATGATCAGTAGATATACTCGTATGTAGGTTCTTTTCAATAGAGCCGATATCATTAGAGATCAAAGGCTTTATTTGAATTCTTTACAATACTGAATCTGAGGTTATTCAACGACGGCTAACATTATGGTGGAAGTTAATGATGTGGGTATTAAATAAAATGATATTTTTTATAAATAAAGAATCATTTTGAATATATTAAAAAAGTAGTTACAATAAATTACTTAAGTTGTTTTTTAAAAGAAGATAACATGTTGATAAATATCACACATATTGTTTTTTTTATTTTCAGCTCACAACACTATTTTATAGTCATGTCGAAAAAATTATGCAGAATATATCGAAAAAATTGTACATATATATACATATGTAAGTAGAGTAACATTCCTGATGGCTCCAAATCCGTTCTAAGTGGACTACATTCGTTATTCGACAGTGTCCCTGTGCATTCATTATCTCATACAATTTTCGTAATATTTTTTATGTAATAAATTTGTGGTACACAGGACTTGAAAACCATCGTGACGCATTGGGAGATATGGTAAAAACAGATCTTGTATTGCCACAAAAAAATGCTTTGTCTCGAATTGCGGCAGAAAGCTGCGAACGGAGTTATCCTTGCCTACCAGGCAATTTGGAGGATAAGTCGTGAAACTAATAAAACAACTTCCATACAAAAATTGGAGGTCTCGAGCATTTTTTTTTAAATTCAAGCTTAACTTAGCCCTTTCATCTGATATCTCACTTGAACTAGCGGCTTTAATACCAAATTTTGTTCCCCTTTTATTTTTTAGGATCTAATCACAAATGTGCAGTTTCGGATTTTTTCCTGACCTAGGACTGTAAATGCTAGCTGCCAAATTTTATAATTCTAGGTTAACCAGAAGTACCCTATTAATTTTGATTCCCTTTATAGTCTCGAAATACGCGTTCTTTGCGATATAAACAGCCATATCTTTTTTCTAAGTAAATATAGAAATATTTTTTTATCACAAAATCATGGGGCCGTAGGTTTGAGTTTATGGTTTGAATTTCAACTCGATATCTCCAAGCGTTCCTGAGATAAAGGGTCTTGACAGACACACAAACAGACAGACGCACAATAGAGTGATCTTATAAATATTCTTTTTTTCCTTAAAAAGTACGGAACCCTAAATAAGGACTTAAGCTCAGATTCTTATTGATATATTCTTAAAGATAGAGTGAATTCTACAGAAATATAAGAAAACCAGCTTAGATATATTAAAAACTTCCCAATGCCTTTTATTTCTTATATTAGATTTTATCGAGGCATCGAAAAATTCAATTTAATAACGCTATTTTTGGACCGTAGAATTTCTCATTTACTGCCTAGAATGTTGTTACCATTTTATCATTATATTTAATTATTAACCTTAATCTTATTATGTCTTTATAAGAAATATATTTATTTACCTTTAAGCAAAGTTAGCGTAGATTAAACAATAATTATTAATTAACAATATACATAAGCAAATAAAAGGAATACAATCAGTGTAGGAGACGGATGGAGACAGGAATCGAGGAGAAAATATTGGTACACCATGCATCATCCTTTATCTGTCATAACAAAGAAGACGGGACGGGACTTATCGACACGCTTTGCCGAACGAGGCAAAGCGTGTCCTTGCTCTGGTAACGACCAGAGCAAGGAAAAGAAAATATTATTTAGAAAATTTTTTTAAGTTTTATTTCACACACAAAAAGTAAGAAAATATTATTTTTTCTCTGAGGTTGAATTAAGCCCACAAAGGTCACCTTTACAGTCAGAAACCCCACTGCGTCACGATGGCCTCAAAAATAGTTATAGCATATTAAAACATTGTTGTAATATTTAATTTAGTTTATTATTATACTAATATATTTTATTATTCATAGAAGTAAATACTTACCGAGATCCATTGCGCTTAAAGCTGCTTAAGTATGAAATAGTTTCTACAATTCTCTTGAGAAAGATTTAGTATGCTTGATACATTAGTAGATACTATGCCCAATTATGTAAAGTACTATAGTAAGATGCTTAAATTCTTAATAAGTGGTTACGCGGCGTTATGTTTCGCTATATAATATTTATTGTCTCTAAATTAATAGAATAGATAGAGACCAGTCGTGGCGGTTAACGCTCTGGTAACGAGGCAAAGCGCGGCGTTGAGTTTCGCCACTCAACACGCAATGTCTCTAGTATTCGGCGGAAAGTGGAGAACAGAAGTGTCATAATGGGAACGAACTGTCTTAACACTAGGTACCCAGGTTCCTTCTGCCTACCCTGCTATGTACGGGATACAGCGTGAAAATAAAAAAGAGCGCTCGCAGTGTGATAGCGATTGACTGTAAAAGGGAAGGTTGTGCATTCGATGCCCACTCGAGGAATAATTATATTTTACTTTTTTCTTTACTCTTGTAGGACAAACGCAGCGTTAAATTCCGCTAATCAACATTCAATGTCTTAACCTAGTGTTGAGATATGTTGCTACGCTATAAAATGCAAAGTTCCTTTTTTATGTCGAATAAATAAGTAAAACATTCATCGCGTTATCTAAATAACATTTTTTAAACAAAGCCTACTAAAATATATTTATTTTATCAAACGATCCCGAAGACCGTATTAGGTGTACTGGCCCTATTGTCCTATTACCTACATATTTACGATAGCCCGCTGGCGATCTTCGGCAGAAATTTGGTTTGGCAAACATTCTTGCTGTACCCTCGCGAGGTATAAAATGTAAATGTTTATACACGAGTACATTTGAATAAAGATAAAGAGATCGGACTTAATATGGCTATATATACACACACTATATATATACACATAATGTTATACTGTTTTAAGACAAAAACGTGAAGTAATAATTGTATTAGGCTTCTTATTGGCTTGTTTGATAAAAAATATTGGTTATTAGTGTACTGCTGAAAAATATAAGGAATATACGTAAACTTGATTGTTGTGGGTTCGATTCCTGCCCGGAAGGATTAATTATCTACCACTCAGCAAGCATTATCTCTTAAATTAGGCAGAAAACGGGGAACGGTCGTAACACCAAGTTTTACTTGCCAGTCCGCTAAAATAACTAGAGAAGCTATAAATACAATATATATTATTATTTTTCCATTTAACTTTTTACCCGACTGTGTATTGCAGGATTTATTTTAGTAACATTGTTGATATACAAGATGCTTTAGTGAGCTTAAAATTATTATTATTTAGCTTCACGTTGTATGCCGCATGTAGCAGAGTAGGCAGAGGAAACGAGAGGTAAAGTTAAGTCTATCGTCTTCGTTCCCCATTTTTCGCCGAATTCTGGAGACAATGCGTATCGACTGGCCGAACACAACGCCGCTCTTTGCCTAGACACAAGAGCGGAGAAATGAAAATATAAAATATTTAATTTCCTCTAGTATGAATCGAACCCACAACCTGTCGCGCTTTCAATCACACGCTTGTGCCTCCGCACCACGACTGACCTTAAATTATTAATTATTTTATTTATATAAAAGTAAATTAGTGAGGTTGATCTTTAAAACACAATGTCAATAATACTGCAGAAAAGTCACTTAAAAAGCATGTGAAAATACGGTCAAAAATCTAAATATCCTAAGTATAATAATAACGTGCCTGAAATTTCATATACAAGGGAGAGGAGGGAATTTGTATAATTTTATACACTTCCAACGTCTATCCGACTGAGGTCCTTCAGTGTAGGAGTTAAAATTATGTTCTATATGCAAGTGTTTGTTTACTATTAACGTGGCACAAAGGGGCGAGAAAGGAAACTTCTTCACATTTGTATACTTAAGTATAATCAGATAGGTAGTTACACAATATATATTCATATAAGATAAAAAATATCATTATAGAAAAACTATATTAAGAAGAACCGACATCAAGAACTAAATTGCATAAAATATCTTATGGATAGTTTTGCATAAAGTAAGAGGATTTTTGTAGATAATATCAGGTAGGTTACGTATGTATGTTATTTATTGTAATACATTGAATAGAAATTGTTGTAAGTACCTATGGATAAGCCTACGAAGGATAATGTCAAATATACTACAGCCTAAGACATATTTGTTAGGTATAAAGTTAATAAATTAAGTCAATCTAAGTGAAAATATATAAAACAGCCAAACACAAAGTATCGTAAAAATTACATCGCCCATGTAACCAAAAATGTTCTTAAAATTAAAACTACTAACCAGTTCATAGTAAATTGAACTTTTAGGAGATCAAATGACAAGTAGTTACAATCGAAAAATAAAAGACTCACATAAATCTACAACTCTTTAAGTAATCGATATATACATCTATATACAAAGTATTGTGAAATGTTATGGTATGGTATGGTATTGTTGCATCGTCCAAAAAAAGTTCGTTAACAAAAAAAGAACAAAAATAAAAATGTTTTCTTTTTATTTGTAACATTTTATACTATTATAGAAGGTTAGTTTAATACATTAAAATAAAACTATGAAAAATATATAAAACTGCAAAATATTTCTCTAAATTCCTTTAAATGTTGAGACCACTTATCAATAACAGCATCCACTCTTTCTATGGGGAAATTCTTTACTGCCAATCATAAAGATTTTGTAGTGACTCCAAATTATCAGGGCTTTTGAGCAAGCTAAAACTGACCGTAAATTATAATCCAGTGGATTAAGATCAGGACTGGATGACTACCAGTCTTCAGCTCTGATGAAGTACGGAACATTCGTTTCTAACCAAAATTGGGTGGGCCGGGTCTTAAAGACCCGGCACCGAGTCTTGCTGCAAGGGTCATTCTTGGTTATTGAATATGGTGTTTTGAGGGGCTTAATTTTCTTCTCAAGCATGGTATCTTGATACACTTGTGCCGATGTTTTGGTATCTTTTTCACAAAAATATGGCTCAGTTTTTTTTTTATATAGAGTCTTCAACATAAATATATTTTTTTAGAAAATATATAAAAAAAATACTTAGCGGGATCCACACTTGGAAAGAAAAAAAAACAACAAAAACAAGCTTTGAAATCAATTCAACAAAGAGACTTTAAGTCTTTCAGCCTACCGCGATACACTGTAAAGCTGAAAAATATAAGTTCAAAATAGTAGATTCATTTTATTCTTCGGCTTTATGTAAGATGAACAAAGTTAAATTAGAAACGACTAAAGTTTCAAGTTTCATTAAAAAAACAGATACCTGCAGTATTAAACAATGGGATCTTAGGCCATAAGGTAAAATGGTAAAACAAAAATATACAAAATTTAAAAAAATAATCCAATAAAAATCTTGTTATAATTTTAAACATAGTTTTTTTAATTTCTCACCATTTTATTTATTAAAATAAAATGGTTGTTATTGATAAGAAGCTATTGCTTATTTTTTTTTTTATATATGGAATGACTGACTCTTTACAACTAAAACGATGATATATAACATTAGAAATATGAAATGAAACGGTTAAATTATATAGTACAGGTATATACAAACACAATAAGGATAGGCTGGTAGAAATTTTATGAATCAACAATAAATTGTATAGTTTTCTTAGAAAAGCTCAAATAATAATGATCGATGCAACAATGGCCTTATAATTTAGTTCACCCACACAAAGTTGAGGATGCTCGTTAAAATTGAAAATGTCTTTACCAACTTATATGTTATAAAATCTATCTCAAGAACGTTTTTATTATCCAAATTTTATTATAATAGGCGTATTTTACATTGCGTGTTATTAAATGTGATCGCTGCGGCCTTAAATCTACTTGATGAGTCTAAATATATATTGTTATTAAGCTATCAACTAATTATTTAAAATAACCTCGATATGAAAAAAAAAAAAAAATAACTACGTCGTCTGGCAAAGCTCTGAAATTGCTAATCTGATTTTCATAAAACATAGCTAAGAACCACTGCGGTGAACAAGGCTTTCGATTAACCATAGAACCGTACTCTTTTAAGAATTTATATTAACAATATCCTGGGGTATGTGTGTACCCCAACAAAAAACAAACAAGATTACGAAACTTTTATAAAAAATTAACTTATTAGACTTTTTTTAACATTCATTTCAGTCTTATTAATAGAATTTATCATGACACGTTAATAATATTTGCTGCAGTTTTTACACATTTTATATTGGTGTTCAAAACATGTAAACGTTTAACACTTGGTGCACTGTGTGCGTGACTTACGGTCTTTTGACTTATGGGTCGCTTTCTGTAGAGATATTGGCAAAGTTTAGTATTGAAATATTTCTTCTAGATGGGATTTTATGAAATCAAAAGCTAAAATCATCAGGTAAGTACGTCTTTTCTTTTAAATTTTGCTTATGTGTAGGATTTGACGAGTGTAATAATATTATGAAATCCTACGATATTTAGATTTTATAGAAGACACAAACGTTTTAGAGGGTGAGTTTAGAAATTTAACACAATTTTTCAGATTTTTTCGTCTACTACCACCCAAAACATCTGAAACATTGAGAACAGTGACTGGTGACGAATTATAATTCACCTAGACAGATCCTTTATTACAATTAAATTCTTCATCCGAGTCCTAAAATGACTGCACCTTTAAATTTTTAGAATCATCAGTGGTTCTTGAATTCTCATCCAAGAAATTTTTGAATTATTTGTCTCTATATTTATTACTTTCTAATACCTCATCATGAATAAGATTTTCTTGGTTTTCAAACTTCAACAGAAAATTCAAAATTTGTTACTCATTTATACGTCTTGATGCTATCTAGAAAAGAATACGAAAAGCTTAGGCGATTCGAAACATGCAGCAAACTAGAAAATGTTAAAAATACAAATATCTTCAAGGTCATAACAATAACTTACATATTAAATATTTATATAAAATAGTATTACAATGTACATTGAATTTATCAATAAATACTAAAAAATAAAAAGCGCCAATAACCAAATAACATAAATAAATTAAAGTTCAAATACTTACGTTGGAACTTTGGAAGTACCCCGGGGTACTGGTGTACTCCAACAAGCACGTACCATTTGATATACTTTCATACATTCAATTAAAGTATATCGCTTATATTGCAAGGAAAAGTACACATGGGAGAGAACGAAAGGGAGAAGTATGATTGATTTGTTTCTAGTGGAAGCCGAGTTATAGTTAGTGTAACTATATAAAGTGGTTATGTGAGAGAGGTAAAAAAGAAGGAGTATAAGCTGCAAAAGCACGAAACGAAAGCATTGACAAAGATGAAGCGTGAAAAGACAGATAATGAAAGGCATGAAAGATTAACGATCAACTTCAGAGAAAACACGAAGTTTTTTTGGCGAGAAGTTAGTGTTTTCGAGGTTGCTCACTAACATGTAGAATGGAAGGAGTGCTCTCGTAAGAAGGTAAAATTTTAACAGAACCAGCACACGTCGGACGAATGAGTGACAAAAGAATGATAAAAAAGAATTATGATGCAAAAGTGAGCGGTATAAGAGAGGTAGACAAACCTCAGTTAACCTTCGAAAACACAGTATCAAAGATACTGGAGGGAGGGAGGTTACGTAAAAGCGTGAGGACCCCCGGAGTGCAAGTATGAGGAGGTTGATGACAGTGGATTAGGCGAAAGAGGTGTACAGAGAACGTAGCGTATGCAGTTCCCTCTGACTACCCCGCTAGGGATACAGCGTGAAGCTAAGTTTACGAAGTCGTAAAGATGAATACAATGCATATTAGACTAAATTTGAAATGAAAAAACCCGAAGTTACTGAGTAAATAAACAAATTTCGTATTTTAATTAGGGCTATTCACTCTGGTAATGAGGCAAAGCGCGGCGTTGAGTTTCGTCACTCAACAAAATGCGTTTTTTGCCTCTAGAATTCGGCGGAAGGTGGAAAACGGAAGTGTCTCGACACTAAGTTTACAAATCTCCGTCCGATGCCGATGCTATGTACGAGTTACAGCTTGAAGCTAAAAAATAAGCTAGCATTTCATTGATATACTTATCAAAATCCTGAACAAAAGTTATGAAACAAAAGCTTATATAGTCAAATAAAGAATATCTTAATAAGAGAATAATAATAATTATTAGAATTTTCTTAACTTTTTTTTTCATAAACATCACCTGTAAAATAGAATAAAGTAAATCAAAACTAAATGGAATCAATTTTGCTTTATTCATTAATTTAGTATTATGAACAAACTAGAACACAAACACTGGGAGGCGTCGTGGTGAAAAGGCACATCGTCTGACTGTAAACTCCACGGTTGTAGACTCGATTCTGACTCGGTTAAATTAACTATTCTAATTTCCTCGCTCTCGTAACAAGTCAAAAGTGTTATTGAAAATGTTATTGATAGTCAAAATTGTGTTTATCAACAGTGTTCTGATTCTTAACACGCAATGTCTTGAAAATTATGCGGTGCGTGGGAATCGAAGTGCCTTAACAGTGGGTCTCTAACTCTATTCTACTATATCCGGGATACAGCGTGAAGCTACTAAAATCAATTCCAAAACATTCATATTATCACATCATTGCCATACTCATACATCTTGTATGAGAACGTTAATAACATAAGAGCTTGCAATTAATAGATACACTATACGCATTAACACGTACTAAGCAAATAAGATATTCAATAACAAATTTTATTTTAAGGGAATAAAGTCTAAAATTGATTGTTTTAAAATAAAGTAAATACTCAATATCTATTTGTCCATATATTTCCTATTGCTGTAACAATAACATCTCTTAAAACAGTGTATCATAGGCCATTGGTGATACAAGAATAAGGTCTCGTTGTCACATTAATGATAGTTCAAAGTAATTTATAGTTTATAAATAGGGAACCGAGTGTCTTTACACTAGGTTCCTTTTGCCTTCTTTGCTTTGCGGGAAAAGGCGTGAAGGTGATTTTATTAATACAAAAAATATTAGAATTTTTTTTTTTGAATTTTGTATTGGAATTGGAATTGTATTGGAATATACAACATAAATTAAAATAAAAACTATTCTCAATACAAAAACATTAAACACATAAAATAGCCATTACGATAAGCCCAAACACATTTTGAAGTTTGTGACGTGAATTTTTGTGAAGAGCTAAGTATCCTATAAATTAAATTAAATTAGCTTCACGCTGTATCCCGCACACAGCAGGGTAGGCAGAGGGAACCTAGTGTTAAGACACTCCGTTCCTCACTTTCTGCCGAATTTTGGAGGCATTGCGTGTTGAGTGGCA
>DWLH01001488.1:0-12816 GCA_018249795.1 Heliconius telesiphe telesiphe | reverse complement strand
GTGCAGTGTGTGTTTCTTGTGTAATAACAAAGGACATTATAGAAAGATGTGTCCGGTGAAAGGTAAAAAACAAGTGTATGAGCTTCGTAAAAGTGTTAGTAACAATGACCTGTTTCTTGTATCGACTATAAATGATTATTGTAATAAAAATAGCAAATAGTTTGAAACGTTATATTTATATTGTACTGGTGTGCCCATAAATTTTAAATTGGATTCGGGATCAGATCTAAATGTTTTATCATTTTTAACTTATACAAAATTAGGATCTTGTTTAAATGATTTAAAAAAATGTAACATAAAAGCACAATCTTTTTGTGGGAATTACTTACCTACACTTGGTTCTATTGAGATGTCTTGGATATATTATAATAATATTTATAAAATTGATTTTGTAATATGTAATGATAACTGTCAGAGTGTTTTAGGTCAAGACACTTGTGTAAAGTTGGGCGTTATTAAGATTTATTTCAGGGTATAGGTAAACTACCGGGTGAATATAAAGTTATGATTGATAAAAATGTATGTCCGTCAGTATGTTCAGTTCGAAAAATTCCATTCGGTATAAGAGATAAATTAAAGTTTCAATTAAATAATATGGAAGAAATAGGCATTATAAGAAAAGTATCACATCCGACTCCCTGGGTCAATGCTATTGTATTAAAAAGGATGGCAGCGTTCGTATCTGTCTCGATCCGCGACCTCTCAATCGTGCGATACGTCGTGCTCATTATCCGCTACCTACTTTTGCTGATATTGCGTCTGCGCTGCGCGGTGCCAAATATTTTAGTAAATTAGATGCGCGGTCCGGCTTTTGGATGATTGAATTAGATGATGAAAGCGCTGATTTATGCACTTTTGGTACTCCCTTTGGTCGTTATCAATTTTTAAGGCTGCCGTATGGTATTAGTTGTGCTAGTGAAGTGTTTCATGCAAAAATTTGACAGTTGCTTGAGGGCTTAGAAGGAGTTCATTCGTTTGTGGATGACATAATAGTTCACGGGCGTACTATGGAAGAGCATGATATTAGACTGAAACTTCTCTTGAATAGGGCGCGGCAAGTGGGTATTAAATTTAATCGCGATAAATGTGAATTCGGGGTGGAGAAAGTTATTTATTTAGGTCATATGTTGAATTCTGATGGTATGCATATAGATAAAAATAAGTTAAGGGCTATAAAAGAAATGCCTAGTCCGACCGACAGAGAATTATTGGAGAGATTTCTTGGAATGACAAATTATTTGTCTAAGTTTATCTCTGGGTATGCTAATATAGTAACTCCTTTAAGAAATTTATTAAAAAAAGGAGTAGAGTGGTGTTGGAATAGCACATACGAGTCTATCATATTAGAATTAAAAGACGCGATATTTCAAGCGCCTGTGCTTGTATTGTATGAACCTACTGAGCCCATAACATTAACAGTATATGCCTTAGGTGCTGCGCTATTGCAAAATGGTAGGCCAGTTGAATATGCTCCACTTACATTAACAGAAACTCAGTCAAGATATGCACAAATCGAAAAAGAAATGCTTGCTATTGTTTTTGCACTTGAAAGATTTCATCAGTATGTATATGGACATGGTAATATAACAATAAGCCTCTTGAAGCTTTGTTTAAAAAATCGTGGCATTTAGTACCAGCGCGGTTACAGCGTATGATGTTGCGTATCCAAACTTATACTTTTAATGTTATTTATAAACCTGGAAAATATATGTATGATGCTGACACTCTGTCGAGAGCACCCCTTACCGATATAATGGATAGTACGTATTCAATTGAACTTGAAGCTCAAGAGTGTTTCCTTATTTCCAATGTACAGTTTAGTGACGAAAAAATTAAATGTGTTAAAAATGCAACTAGCACGGATTTAGAATGTAAAATCTTAATTAAATATATTTTATATGGATGGCCGCGTTATAGAGCTGACGTGGATAAGGCAGTTAGTGTCCATTGGCCGTATAGGACATCTTTTGAATATATAGATGGTGTAATATTTAAAGATAATTTAGCTTTTATTCCTCGCGAATTACGAATGACGAACATCGTCATTCGTAATGTGTAATGACACTGTGTGCACGAAGGTCATTTAGGCATTGATACGTGTAAAAGACGTGCGCGCAATGTAATGTTTTGGAGTGGCATGTCGCAAGATGTTGAACGTGCAGTTCAGGCGTGTGCTGTATGTGCTAATCTTGCTGCATCACCCTCCAAGGAGCCGATGATACCGCATGCAGTACCAAATCTGCCTTGGAGGAAAATCAGCTCAGATATTTTTTGTTTGCTATCGAAAATATTATTTAATATTAGTTGATTATTTTTCGAACTTTATTGAAGTAAGTCTGTTGAACAACATCGGGTCGAGAGCTGTAATAAACGCAATGAAAGATCAATTTGCTCGACATGGAATACCTGCTGAATTAGTAACAGATTATGGTCCAGCGTATATATCTAAAGAATTTAATCAATTTTCAGTGGATTGGTGTTTTAAATACACAACAACTTCGCTTTATTATGCTCAGGCTAATGGGTTGAGTGAACGAGCTGTGCGAACTGTTAAAAATATTATTAAGAAATCGATTATTTCGGGGACAGATTTGCATTTAGGTCCTCTTAATATGCGAGTTACTCCTCGTAATGGAGTGAGCTCGCCAGCGCAATTATTGATGGGTAGACGTTTAAACACAAAGCTTCCCATACACGTTAATAAATTAAAACCTGATCGTAACAATAGCGATGATTATCTAAATATAGTGAAAAATCGTTCTTATACTAAAAAATACTACGATAGGTCGTCGCGAAAGTTACCGCAATTAAATTCTGGTGAAGAAGTAATAGTTGTAGATGGTAAATTAAGAAAACGTATGATTGTTCGCGATCCTGCTCCGCAGCCACGGTCCTATTTTCTTACGGACAACACGGATAGGTTACATAGACGAAATCGTCGTCATCTTATTAAGGCACAACCCAGCACGTCTTTGCAAGATACATCTTCTGCAATCTTAGGAGAAAAGGCGATGTATGATGAGACACACAGAGAATGAAGTGGATGTTGAACCATTTTCAGTTAATGCGTCGCCCAGTGAGACGGATGATAAACAAACTAGGTTAGCCGGGTTTAAAGCACGCGAAAAAATATCATTATTATTTAAAAATAAAAAATAAATCGTTTTTTTATAGCATATATATGATATTTTAAGTGAAAGTTCTGTTTAAGTCTATAAATTTTGTAAAGTTTTATATAAATCTAGATATTGGTGATGGTATATTTTTTTTTATTTTTTCTTTTTTGTAAGGGGAGGATGCTATATATTAAAAAATGTGAGGTAGAATGTAAAAACATGTTAGGAGAAATAAATCAGTTTTGGTCGTGAGCTTGTTGTTTTACTATACAATCATTACAGTTATTTTACAAAGAATATTATGAATTCTTACCCAATTCAATAATTTAAGGCTGTTTCTGAAGCAGTACATTAAATTATTAAGTGACATCAGCACATTTAACAGAGCTTTAAAAAACATAACATAGGTAAAAAGAACGTAATGTTACAAGTATATATACATATAATAAATAATTAGCTTTATGTATATTTTATGAATATCAAATATCACCATTGGTCGTATTTTTTATTCGAAACAATCAAAAATTCTTATAGGAATTACGATAATGTCGTAAAAAATCATATTAGAATATTACAGATTAAAGTAATAAGAAAATCATATTAGAAGTAATTATAGTTGTCAATCAATTCTGCTTATTAAATCAAAAATCATATATTTTAAGCGGGCTAAGCCGTGGGCGGGCCGCTAGTTAATAATAAGCAAACACCTTTTGAATCTAAAAATAAAATAAGAAAAATGTCAGATCCACCTTGGAAGAAAATAATCAAAACTAGAATTGAAAAAAATAGGAAAGAGTCAGGACAGCTTTAAGAAATAGGTAGAGGCATAAATACAAATAGAATGATCAATATAAAAAATAAACTCAACAGTAAATACAATATTAAAAATGAAAATGATCGAAGCAACATAGTAGAGATTCTGAAGCAAAAGGTTAAAGCACTTGCTGGTAGAGTAAAAAGATATGAAGAAAGTAATAATAGAAAAGATCAAAATAAATTATTCAATGAAAATGAGCACAGGTTATATAGAAGCTTAGGAAATAATAGTGCCGCTTATGATATAAAAGTGCCTAGTAGAAACAATTTTGAAGAATTTTGGAAGTCGATACTGTCTAAGCCCATAAAATACAATAAAAATGTAAAATGGATAGAGGAAATAGAATCATGGATAAAGGAAATAGATCCACAGGATATAACTGAGGAGAAAGTAAAATATGCAGTTACGAAATTAAAAAACTGGAAGACTCCAGATATGGATAGAATAAAAAAATATTATTTAAAATTTCTTACAAATACGCACAAATATTTCGCTATAGTATTTACAAATATTATAAGAGGTAGAGAACAGCTAGAAGAGTGGTTTACTACAGAAAACGCAGACCAATTGCTTGTTTACTTAGTGCTTACAAATTATTAACATCTCTATTATCCAATTTACTCTATAATCATTGTCAGGAGAATAACATCATGGCCATAGCACAGAGAGGCTGCCGTCGTGGAGTTCGGGGATGTAAAGACCACCTTATGATCAACAAGGCAATTCTAGAGGACGCACATCTATCCCAGAACTTAAGTATGGCGTGGATAGACTATCAGAAGGCATTTGATAGCGTGTCTCATGAATGGCTTCTGAAAGTCCTAGATATTTATAAATGTCCGCCCATGATCAAAGCCTTTCTTAATATTGCTATGCCTACACGGAATGTCATTATGACAGCCCGAGGGGCTAACGAATCATTGACTACTGAACCGATTCATATTAATTGGGGACTCTTTGTTGTTTTGTCTGGCAATTAATCCAATTTCATTAATCTTATATAAATACAAAGTCAAAGGATATAAACTCAAAGATAGCTTCTGGGTAAATCACTTACTTTATACATGGATGACTTAAAGATATACGCAAACAATAGAAATAATTTAGAAGTCTTATTAGATAGTATAAAAATGTTCACAAAAGATATTGGCATGACTTTTGGTTTGGACAAATGTAATACAATACACATTTAAGCAGGCCATAGAAATAATACTATAGGTGAAGTACACCTACTACTGAGCGGAGATACAGTAGTAGATACAGTTAGGAATAGGGAGGATATATCAATATTTAGGAATACATGAATCAGGAAAAATAGGGCATAATCAGATCAGGGAACAGGTTACAAAAGAATACTTTAAGAGAACTAAAAAATACTAAACACACATTTAAACTCGAGAAATATAATAGTTTGACTTTACTCATATCTAATAATTAATTATAAGAAAAGAGATTTAAAAGCAATAGACATAAAAACTAGAAAATTATTATCAATAAAGAAAGCATAACAACAAAAAGCCGATGTGGAAAGAGTTTACTTACCTATAGTAGAGGGAGGTAGAGGATTAATAAATAAAGAAAATAGGTATAATACACAGATACTTAAATATAAAACATACTTGGAAAATGAGTGCGATGATTTAATTAAAGTAATAATTAAACAGGACAGGAATAAAAATAAATATTCAATAATAAAAGAAGCACAAGATATAGAAATAGAATACGGTTGCCACAAAATAGTACATATACAAATAAAGAAATTAAGCAAGCAATACTTAAGAAACAGAAGGATAAATGGAGAAGCAAGCAACTACATCGGCAGTTTCCTAAAGCAGTTTTAGATCAGACTAAAATAGATAAGGAAGGCTCATTCAAATAGATAAAAAACAACAAAAACACCCTCTGTAGAATCTTCGGTATTCGCTATCCAAGACTAAGCTGTTATGATGAGACAGCATCAACGCGATGTTCTAAAGTTAGAAGTGGACGGCAAATGTCGATGAAACGACGCAACATATTATCTAAGGTTGCAAGAAGTTAGCGGGCGCGTATTATGTCAAGAGACACAACAGTTTAGTTCAGTATGTGTATTGGTGTCTGGCACAAAAACATAACTTTGAGGTGGCGAATCTTTGTTGGCAAGAAACCCTTATAGAACCGCAGGTAAAGAAAAACAATCAAACTAAAATCATGTGGAAGCTACCTATTCAAACTGACGTAACAGTAACACACAATAGACCAGATTTAATTTACATTGACAAAGCAAACAATAAGACTTACTTAATAGATATATCAGTACCATCCGACTATAATATAGGAGCAAAAGAGATAGAAAAATTAAGCAAATATCACCTTTTAAAAACAGAGATTCGACGCCTCTGGAACACACAAAGCCCAGTGATTCCAACTCAAAAATTCAAAATTCAAAATATTCTTTATTCAAATAAACTCTTATAAGCACTTTTGAATCGTCGAATGAACATATAACAAAAAAAACTACCACCGGTTCGCAAGGCAATTCTGCTGAGAAGAGCCGGCAAGAAATTCAACAGTTGCTCTTTTCAAAGTCAATGGTATAACATATAATTTTATTACATTAACTGGCAGCTATCCCTGCATCACATTCAATAGACATTAATTCCATACACGGTTGTCCTCTAAATATTCTTAAACAGTGTAATAAGCTTTACTTGTTAGTATATTTTTGAAAGCTACTTTAAATTGTGGTAGTGGCAAACTTAGAATACACTGCGGAAGTTTATTAAATACACGTATACTCAGACCCATAAAAGATTTTTTAACTTTTTGGAGGCGAAAACTTGGCGTATGTATATCACTATTTTGACTGTGACACTGTACATTTTGCCGGACAAACAGAATATTATAATATAGAAATTGTGAAGCAACTGTAATAATACCTGCATCTTTAAAAACATCTCGCAGAGAATCTTGAGCTCTTAGATTATAAATATATCTCATGGCTCTTTTTTGGAGAATAAATATTGAATTTATATCTGAAGCGCTGCCCCATAACAACATTCCATAAGATAAAATACTATGAAAATAGCTATAGTAGACTAGTCGGGCAGTTTCAACGTCCGTCATTTGTTTTACTTTTTTAATGGCGAACGCGGCAGAGCTGAGTTTATCCGCAAGTGCTTCCGGATGAGTGTTCAACTGGAGTGTGGAATCTATAGTTAAACCTAAGAAAATAGCTGATTCCGACACATTGAGGATTTCTTCTTTAATTTCTTGACTAAAATTATGTTTTTTAACATATGGTAAAGCAAATTCAATACATTTAGTTTTTTTAGCATTTAACATTAGATTATTCGTATCGAACCAATAAAGAATATGCGATAATGCACTATTCACTTCGTCATAATTTGTTAAAGAATAAGAAATAAAAGGGGACCAAGAATAGATTCTTGTGGAAAGGATGGGCATCCTTAGAGAAGATCCAGATGATTTTACATTATTTATACTAACTTTCTGGATTCTTTCGTTTAGATATGAGGCAATAAGATGAAGGGCAGTATCCTGTATACCATAATGATAAAGTTTTAATAACAGAGTTTCATGGTCTATACAATCAAAGGCTTTGGATAAATCACAAAACACGCCAATTGCATTTTGTGACTTAGCCCATGCGTCATAAATGTGCTTTAGGAGTGCAACACCCGCATTTGTAGTGGACTTGCCTTTGGTGAAACCATATTGCTCGCTATGGAAACAATTGTTAATATTTAAGAAAATTGTGAGCTGGTTAAATATTATTTTTTGAAATATTTTACTTAAAGACGGCAAAATAGAAATCGGTCTGTAATTTCCGGGGTCAAATCTATCTCCATTTTTGTAAAGCGGCACTAATTTGCTATATTTCATTAAGTCAGGAAAAATACCGGATTCGACACAATTGTTAAAAATTAAAGCAAGATAAGGAGCAATATTAGGTATAATTGTATTAAGAACTTTAACAGACATGCCCCATAAGTCACCAGTTTTTTTTTAATTAAGGCTTTTAAAAGTTTTGACAATTTCTTCTGGTAACACAGTCTTAAACACAAAATGTTGTCTACAACTAGTTACATGGTTTTTTAGTATTAATACTGCTTCCGATGGCAGTGTAACTGCAATAGGTATTTCGGAAAAGAAATTTGAAAAGTATTTGCCACTTCTAAATCTGAATTTAAAATTACACTGTTTACTTTTAATTTAAAAGGTTCACTGACAGCTCTAGATCTCCCAGTTACAGTTGTAAAAGCATCACATGTAGCTTTAATTTTATTACTAGATTTCAAAATGTTTGCCTTTATATACATAGACTTAGCCTGGATACATACCTTTTTAAATATTTTTGAATAATTTCTAACTTTTAACAAGAACGCCGGATCCTGATTCCATTACCTCATATTATATAATTCGTATAAATTGTTTCTGCTTCTTTATATACCAATAGTTGCCCAGTCGCTAAAAGTTAACTTCGAGAGTAAATTAAAAACTGCAATACAAGTGATTCGGATTTAATCCCGTAATTTCTATGTTTGAAATTTTTCCCGTCACTTTACTATTAAAATGATTAATTTTGGTCTAATTGTTTTTCGTTTACGTTCTGCAACTATTTTATCTATTACCGAAAATAATACTTTGTTTTTCTACAATATCGAAATGACAAAAAACATTATCAATACAAGTATACAAGTTGCGGACGTATTCGTTATACGAGTTGGTTCAGAGAAAATATTGAACAAATTAAATATAAGTTCAGAAGACGTAGGCTTAATGATGTCACCTGTAGTATATCTATATTAAAGTTTCCGCATACTATACCGCAAAGATTGACTATTCGAACTCAAATTACTAAGAACATCCTCCATTTTTTCTTCAAATACTTCAAAACTACCTGAGGGGGGTCGATACACGCATACTATAATATATCTATTGAATTCAATGCAGGACAGTTCAATGGAGCCATCGTCGGAGAGAGCAACTATGTCTGGTCGCGATTTGCAACATATATCATTTCTTATTAAGATAAGCGAGCCGCCGCGGATGGCCTTCTCTCTAACGAACGAACTTGACAATTTATAATTTTCAATATTAACTATACTGTTATATCTTGAGATCCAGTACTCAGTTATACACATTATATGTATACTAGCGGCCCGCCCACGGCTTCGCCCGCTTAAAATACATGATTATTGATTTAATAAGCAGAATTGATGGACAACTCTAATGATTTCTAATATGATTTTTTTATTACTTTAATCTGTAATATTCTAATATGATTTTTTTACGACATTATCGTAACTTCTATAAGAATTTATGATTGTTTCTAACTAAAAAATATGACCAATGTTGATATTTGATATTCATAAAATAGACATAAAGCTAATTATTTATTATATGTATATATTTTTGTAACATTACGTTCTTTTTACCTATTTTATGTTTTTTAAAGCTCTGTTAAATGTGCTGATGTCACTTAATAATTATTGATTTGGGTAAGGATTCATAATATTCTTTGTAAAATAACTGTAATGTTTGCATATTAACTCCTGTACAGTTTTTTAATTATTACACATATTATTAGCTAAATGTACATTTGGTAAATATGTATTTATTACAGAGTACACGTAGAAAGGATGTTTTTAAGCATTTTTCCCGACTGCTAAGGAAGGGTTATGTTTTTCGCGCGTATCTTGAATGTATGTAATATTCTTTATTACCTCATATCTCCAGAACGGCTTAACGGATTTACAAATTTGAGGTATCGTTAGATTTGTATTAGCAGCCCAAGTTAAATCAAACCCGACAACGTAGTAAAATGGGACAAATTTGTCACGGCGGCGGTTCAAGGGAGGTCTCAATCTTTGGCGTTTCTATTGTTAATATTCCGGTTGCAAATTTATTTTAAATCTATAAGGCCGACGTAGTGCAATGGCACAAGTTCTCACTGACAAGGCTGTTAACCCTAATAAACTATTGGGCTTGTTTATTTTCTTTTTAGTTTTTGTTTTTATAAATATTTTTTTTACTTTTAATTTTTTTGTTAGGATTCATTATGGTAATTATAGTCGTGATATACCTTTTTGAAATCCTCTTATTGAGCTCTTGAATTTGATATACATATTATGGTATTCGAAACCATTTTTTTTTCATTATTCCAATGGCGTCCCACAGCCGCTATGATTATTTTTTTAACGTCACCCATCTAAAAACACTTGGGCTGCTAAGACGAATCTAACGATACCTCAATTATGTAAATCCGCTCAGGAGTTCTGGAGATATGAGGTAATGAAGAATATTACATACGTACATACATGCAAGATACGCGCGAAAAACACAACCCTTCCTTAGCAGTCGGGGAATAAATATTTATCAATAGTTTTGTATCATACGGAAAATTTATCGAATCTAGTTTAGGCTTCAACTGTCAATGTTGCCTGAACGAAACAAAGTTACCAAGATTGACTGTAATGATTTTATGTATTTTTGTAGCTTCATGCTGTATCTTGCATATAGCAGGGTAGGCAGAGAGAAGCTACTTTTAAGACACTCCGTGCCACTTTCCACAAAATTCTCTAGGCATTGCGTATTGAGTGTCGAAAAATAACACCACGCTTTACCTTGTTACCAGACCGAGCAAATAAAATTCAATAATTAATTCCCCCAAGTAGAAATTGAACCTACAGCCGGTAGCGCTTACTGTCACACACTTGTGTCGTGTGCTTGGGTCGTCCGCCGCCACTCTTCTTAGTTCTCTAAGAAAAAATATTATTTCTCACTTGCCGCTTTTAAGTGTGAAAAAAAAAATTACAAATGAAGATATCTTTAAATATTAACGACTCAATAGTAATTTGCATCTCATCCATCATCTAGTGTATGGGAATTACCGCACGACGGCTGTCAGGTTAACATAATTTCAGTATTTGCCAGTTTATCTATTAAAAAGAATGATGAGAATTTCTTTAAAAAATAACATTTTTAAAATGAAAATAATATAAAAGCAGACCAGTCGTGGCGCAGGTGCACAATTTGATATTTTAATTTCTTCGCTCTGATGTGGAGGCAAAGCGCGGCATTGTATTTCTCCACTCAGCACACAATGCGTCCAGAATTCAGAAGAAAGAGGGGAGTGTCTTAACACTAAACTCTCTCTGCCAGCCCTGCAACATGCGGGATAGGTACAACGTGAGGCTGAAATAAGAAATTTAGAAAAAAATAATAATAATCAGCTTCACGCTGTATCCCACACACAGCAGGGTAGGCAGAGGGAACCTAGTGTTAAGACACTCCGTTCCCCACTTTCTGCCGAAAAGTTTCTTTTAGAAAAAAATGTAACAAAAAATAATGTTTAGAGTAAATAATATCGGACGAACCACCAAATCAGACGCAGAATCCAGCTTTTGTAATTATTTTTTTCACTCTTATTACACATTACATTATTTATAATTATAATAATTTTAATTCTAATAACAAGTTGTTTTGACAATATCTTAGAATGTAATGAACACAAGTGCCGTGTCGTTTGCGCTTTTATTAGAAATCCACCAGAAAAGACAGCACACTACCGCCACTTAATACAGTCGGTAATCGGAAACTAAATAAGATTATGTTCTCTTAATTACAGTAACACCTTAATATAAAGGGGAGAAGAGATTTAGAAGTAATGCTATATTTGCCTATAGGCAATATAAGTAAATTCTAAAAATAATTTTAAAATAATAAACCTTTTTAATAAATTAATTATTATATTGCAAAGAATATATTAGAATATATTTACATTAAGAAATAAGTGCACTGTAATTTTAAGCAAATATCAATCAACGTTACTACTCGACTCGAAACAGCTGTCGTTACCACAATTCCAATAAACTTTAACATAGCTCCTATAAAACATAGAGAGAGATTCGCTGTGCCGCAGCCGCAGGTGCAATTTTACTTTTTTTTATTCATTTCTCGAGTGACAACGCTCAATATGTTGCGTTTATGTTATATTTATGTTATATACAATTACTTGCCGCTTCAATCAAGTTCACATTACCAGCTACATTTAGTACACTACTAGATTGTCGATCTTGATGGATGACTCAGACTCAATAATTGATTAATAGCAAAATTAAATTAATGTGTAATTGATCATATCAAACATCAACAGGGAGGGAAAATGTCTAACGGTACGCGTTGATTTTGAGTTTTTTAGAGTAACGTCCATCGAAAGGAAAAAACCGAACCCTTATAGGTCCACTTTGTTGTCTGGCCGTCGGTCCGTCTGTCAAGACTCTTTTTTTCAGGAACTGATAGAGATTTTATAGGTATTTCATAGAAAATAATTATTACAAACTTATATTTGCAGTTAATTGTATACAAAAAGACAAAGTATACACTATACTTAAATTTGTACTTTCTTTTGCTGATTTACAATCCTGAAATTGGTAACGAAAACGTCGTGCGCGAGTCCAACTCGCGCTTAACCAGTTTCTTTTTTTTTACTTTATTAAGCGGTAATTAATTATTTTTATTAATTGGCTATCTAGCTCAATGAAGAGAAGATTTTTTTTGTTCATATACGCAAGAAAAAAATTAATAAAAATAAGAATTAAAAACGAATAAGTTTATTAACTTTTAATATATAGCAAACCTTTTTTAAAGCCATTTCCAAAGCAAATATTGAAGCCAATCGTGGCACAGGGGCACAAGCGTGCGATTGTAACAGGTTATGAGTTCCATTCACATTCAAGCAAAAAAAAAAATTCATTTTCTCGCTCTGGTAACGAATTGATTATTTTTTAACTGGTTGATTTACGTCGGAAAGTGAGGAAGTGTCTTAATGGGACCAAAATGTACACCAGGCTGAGCTAGCGTGAAGTTAGAAACAAT
>DWLH01001487.1:0-12816 GCA_018249795.1 Heliconius telesiphe telesiphe | reverse complement strand
CCACTGAGCAACCGTCCTCCATGGCATATACTTCCATATGTACATTAAACATTAAAACCCTTTGAAAGTTTATTACAAATGATCCCATACAAAATGATACTCCCACATTTATGATATATTCAACAGCCGTCATAAAAAATACAGTGTGGTTACTTTAACGAGATTGTGAACAACATTCACATTAACTATAAATAATGCATATCTATTAATTACTGTCGCGTCGTTGGAAAAATAAAATGAGGGAAATGTGGTTTAATCACTATATTGAAATGAGAGAATTATCATAATGTATGAAAATAATATATTATGTTTATACTAATATATGAATATTGTAATTGATTTATCGAAACGTTTACCGCCGCAGGCTACAGGAGTTAACAAAAACAATCTATCTATATACAAATGGTACCATTTACATATACAGCCATGTTAAGTAGAGTGTACAGTGAAGTAAAATTCTATACTAATATTATATAGCTATCAGTAGTATAAGTTTGCTTAAACGCGCTAATCTCAGGACCAAGTGTTGCGAAATGAAAAAATCGTTTCACTTTGTTTCTATGGTCCTATTATATATATATTATATAAGGTAGCCGGGTTGAAAGTTACCTTAGACACTTGTGTGTCGAACACAGCTTTTATTTATTTCTATTTGATGACACTTGAAGCAGGTAAAAGAAAGTATGTGTACTTATATATGAAACTCATGCTTAATAATATTTACGCTTTGGCATATTTTGATGTATTTATGACGTAATTGGAAAACACTTTAAAAAATGTACGGATTTAAAATTCACTCATACCATATTCCCTCTAGTCACCCTCACCTAAGCATAGGTTCAATAAATTCCAATGCAATGCGATTTCCAAGCTGCTCATCAAACAATGAGCTTAATAACCAGTTATTCCTTTTTCCGACCGTTTTCACTTTAAACATAACAAAACAAAATTTAATCGGACCATATTGTTCTAAAACCTTTCCAATCCCACATAAGAAATGTTAAGTCCGTTTGCGATTGCACTAAATGCCTTATTATCTTCGTGTACAGCAGACACTCCGTTGAGTCGGCATTGAGGCCGCAGTCGCCTCACGTCCACCGCCGACCACAATACCACAGTTTATTTACTACTCAGAGCCGCCCGACGATTACAAATGCCCGGGCTCCTTTTACTTATATTTGTGTAATTTGTTTATCTTGCCAAAGGTATATACGTCTAACGTGATCTCGCCTACTAATATTTTAAATGTGAGAGTTTGTGAGAATCATGAAAACGGATTCAGATGAAACTTTACAGTAATATATTGGGTAATTGGAATTTAATTAAATAAGTTAGGTCTTTCAACTTGTGCTTGTCGGTTCTAATATAATCGTAAAATTGTGGTGACAATTAGATATTTAGGCACAAGCGTGTAACTGTAAACGCTACAGACTGTGGGTTCGATTCCCATTCGAGAAGAAAAATTCGACACTAGAGCGAAGAAATAAAAATTATATATTTTTATTTCTTCAGCTTAGACAGCCAATCTCATACTGTTATATGATATATTGTTATTTATAAGAAAAGTGAACACGAAGGCCTTTAAAACAACTAAAATAGTTTTTAATTAGCTTAAATATAAAGTTACTAGCTTTTACCGTCGCCTTCGCCTTCTACATAGACGGTTAACGCAAACTAATAGTCTGCCGCCTCCTCCTCGATAGAGGAACTATTCAATATAAAAAAAACCAGTAATTTCTAAGATTGTGAGGTGTGCTTGATGCATACGTGACTTGGAGGTCATTTAGAACTAGTGCCATTGAAAGATATGGACATATATATTAATCGTGGCACAATTGGTGTGTGTGAGGGTAGCTTCGATTCGAAATCACTTGGTGCAAAATGTATATTTATAAAAAAAAATCACCACGTGATTTCGAATAAACAATTTTTTTTTTTTCTTCTTTCTGTTAGTCCGTGCGTTTGTTCATGCTAATTTCAGAATTGAGATTTTTATTTCCTTGGTAAGTTTCCCCCAATGTTTAGTGTTTGTTTTATTTTAATCGGTAGATAAATAAAAAATATACCATTTTAAAGAATATTGTTCGACAACATTATTATAAATATGTGTTTTATTAGATTGTCTAAAATTTTACTTTGGAATATAGGTATAGAAATTGTTTTTAAAATTATATTATCTATTATTAAAAACGGAAGTAATGCTGAGTAGTAAATTAATAATTATGTAGTTAAAGTGGGCGGAAATGAGTGACGAATAAAATACATGACTAAATAAAAATAAATATATATTCCATATTTTGTAAAATAGTTCTACGATTTTGTAGCACCTCCGTTTATAAATTTAAAGTTTTGTACTAATTGACTTTTAAAAACTGAATAAAAATGTTACGTGGTATGATTCGAACCACCATCCCATCATATATTTATGAAGTGAGCTCCTAAGGAATAAATCACAAAATATAGTACTACTTAGTTAAATCACACGATAATATGTCGAATATGGTAATAACTTTTTTAACATAATAAGTCGGAATAAAAGTATTTTCGTATTTTGAATGTATTATTAGTAATCAAACCTATTTGGCTGTACTGAATGTAACTGGCTGGTTTTAATATCATAAAATGGGACATTCTGAAATTGCAATAAATAAAAAAAAAAGTAGTTCCCGCCATTTTTAAATTAACACATGACAACGCCAGACCGCACTTACACCACGGAGTAAAAATTGAGAGAGTTTGGCTAGGATGTGTTGATGCATCCTCCGAATAGCCCTGACCTTGCTCCATCAGATTTCCACCTGTTTCGGTCATTGCAAAAAAAACACTGTGAACACTACTTGTCAATTTTTTTTCATCAAAAATCTCAAAACAAGAATGGGATCACGGTACTACCCAGAAGATGGCAACAAGTCATCGACCAAATCGGCGGCAATACATGCGTATTATAAATAAATAAAAAAATATACCTAAAAAAAATATTTTTCTTTGTATGAACAATACGAAAATACTTTTGCTCCGACCTTATATAATAGATATTTCTTTTTCCAATTTTTCGCTATTTGGAGGTAGACGATACGTTTGTTTAACTAAATCAAAAAAATAATGAAGTTTTCTAATTTTTGCCTCTTGATGCACCTAGAATGTAATATTTAATCAAAACATTAGTTAATAAAATCTATAAAGCTAAAATAACAAACATTTGCGGAATCGTATTACGAAATATAAATCTGAATAGATATTATTATGAATTTCTAAAGAAACCTCGTAACTAAGAGGAACGAGGCAGTATATTTAATAGGGGTCGTTTTGTGGTTAATTAATATAGGTCGATCGGTTTTTAATTAAAACGTTGAAAACTCAAACAGCTGGCGATGCGTGAACAAAGTTGTAGTCTAGTTGTATTTTGTATTCTTGTTTTTATGTTGTGTTGTTTGTTGAGTTGGTTTTCATATGAATTTTGAAGTTTTGTTGAAAAAAGTATATAATATGAATTTCTTTTTCAATATTTGCAGTAATTAATAACATTTGTATAGACGCTCTGTATTAATTTATAATAATTATCAGATGATGTTTTGTAGTAGTTTATTCTTGTTCAAAGATATATGTTTTTATATGATACAGCGTGAAGCTGATCACTTAGCAGAGTAGGAAGTGGAAACCTGGAACCTGGTGTTGAACGCTGTGTTCCCGTTGAAGAGACGGGGCTCAGCGCCGCTATGTAATCAGTAAAACTTGTAATAATTTTAAAGAAGATTATATTCAAATTTCTTTTCTACTTAAATTTTCGACCCATCGCATCCATGAGCTCTGTAATCAGTAATTATTAGATACCTTTCAACTATTATATTAATATTATACCAAACACATTGTTAACTTATTTAAAATTCAATATAAGTACACTGTATTCCTTAAACTTTAGAAAACTGACAAAATCCATCAATTTCACAAGCTAATAGCTGTTATAGTGTAGTTAGCAAGTGATATCAACGACGATATACTTCTTCCCTGCATTCGCGCGTAACTTAGTTACGTTGTTTTGTCGCGGTGATTGGAGCCGCAACGCCTTCCAATGGGATTAGCCGCCAGATGAGTCTCAAACTAAGCAGGCGGCTGCAATCTACGGGACATATTGAGTACTTGTACTTAGTTACTTTAAACTCACTTTGGACAAAATTTCAAAGTTATCACTTCGTTGGCTAAAGAGTTGATATTGATTAAGAGTGGGTGAAGATTTGATTAGATATTTTTTATGTTATGTTATTAGAAATGCTGAGAAAAAACATTAATAATGAGGTTAAAGCACGTTGTAGGTTAGAGTCTTACTCAATAAAATGGGATATTTAATTCAGTAAGACTCTAATCTACCATTCTACCTATTCATTCCTTCCCTCTGGTAAGTTGTCTTACTGAGGACGGAGTGTATTAACACTAGGTTCCTGGATCCTTCTGCCTACCCTGATATGTGCGGAATACAGCGTGAACTTAAAAATAAATGTACAAGGTAAACATATGCCTACCTACATATTATTTTTAAATTATACTAGATTTACTAGAAATTACTAGCATAACTTTACAAAACAACGAATTTAGCCAAAATAAACTAAAAAATACACCGCATGTAAATTTCATTCTGAAAACCCTTACTCAGCGACGTATAAAACTGTGTTCATATCTGATTTATATCGAGCGCTGTAACAAAGCAATTGAAAATTGAAATCCATAGCGGCAATCAAACGAATTGACAGTATTTTATATATAAATATTTAATATTTCATCAAGCTATTTTTAAATAAACATTGTCTTCATGATTCCAACATGAAAAGGTAACCGGAAGTTCATTTGTATATACAAAGTGTTACTGAGCTCCCATTGTTTTATAATATTCCCTTTTGTAATGAATTAATAAGAAAAGATAGCGTTATAATTATCTTTTGTGTTAATTTGTATACAGTTTTGGGAATTGGGAATTTATCTTTTTCTGTTTATAAAAATAAAAATAAATAAATAAATCAGCTTCACGCTGTATCCCGCACACAGCAGGGTAGGCAGAGGGAATCTAGTGTTAAGACACTCCGTTCCCCACTTTCTGCCGAATTCTGGAGGCATTGCGTGTTGAGTGGCAGAATTCAACGCCGCGCTTAGCCTCGACATCAGAGCGAAGAAATGGAAATATAAATTTAAGTAAATAGTTCATCTCCTCGAGTGGGGATCGGACCCACAACCAGTCGGTTTTACGTCACTCTGCCTCTCTCTCACCTCTGTTTATAATATTCTATATATCTATAAGCTATTGTAAATATTTACTATTTAACAATTTCAAATCTAGATGGTATTCTGTTGGTTTGTCTAATCTGATCTAAGTATGTCTTTAATCTGTGATGAAATAACTAGAAATTTCTTGCTATTTTTAATTTTACGATTACTTACTAATAAAAGTATTGTTTGTCTGTCAAAAATTATAAACATTTAACGTCAAATGCAAAAAAATTTTATTATTTGGAATGGAGTGTCCCGAAAATAAGTTCCCAGGTTCTCTCTGGCATGGGTAGAATACAGCGTTAAGCTATACAAAAATCCACTTTATGAAACATCGCGCCAGTCTACCGACTCAATTTGTTCGCTAATTCGATTTCAGATAATCATTGACATTTCAATTTAAGGATTATAGAATATTTATTAATATAATTTCGAATAATAAATTGCTACTATGAAAGATCAAATGGATTTAATGTAGAGAACGTTTACTGCGACAAATAAATTAGGAATATTATTGATGTTAAATATGTCGGTGTTTGCATACAAATAGCTTACAATGGCACTTTGACGCTATACATTTTGTCATGTTACAAATTACTATCGTTATTTTAAATTATACATGAACGTTAGTGTCGCATTGAATTTAGCTGAAAGTCTTTATTTTTAAGTTTCCGTGTCTTAAATGGTAAAAACGGAAACCTTATCACTGTTTTGTCCTCTGTCCGTCAGTAAAGGACGTTTCTCTCGAGATAGCATGGAGGTTTCAAGATGAAATTAATATCAAATGTCCAAAATACTCTTTTAGAGCACTGAAAAAATTCAAGCTTCTAATCTAACGCAACCAAAAGACTGCCTACTAGCATTGCCTACATCGTTTGCTGCGTAACAGTCATCTGTAGGGTACTTCCTGTGGACCGAAGTGAAAATGATAAGTATTTCATAGAAATAAATAATTACATATTTATGTTTATTGTTCATTTCATACGAAATGAATTCAAATTTCCGCAACATTTTATTTAATCAACTATTTCCCAATAACCTACAATCCTGAAACTGGTACTGGTACCAGAATTCGGCGGAACGTGGAATGCGGAGTGTCTTAACACTAGACTCCATCTACCAACCCTGCCCACATATGGGATACAGCGTGAAACTCAAAATAAAATAACAATGACTTGATTCACTACTCTTGTATTTGGTAAGACACATATTAATCGATGAATGGCGTAAGTAACATATATTGAATTAATTGAAGTTATTAGCTTCACGCTGTATCCCGCACACAACAGGGTCGGCAGAGGGAACCTAGTGTTAAGACACTCCGTTCCCCACTTTCTGCCGAATTTTGGAGGCATTGCGTGTTGAGTGGCAGAACTCAACGCCGCGCTTTGCCTCGACACCAGAGCGAAGAAATGGAAATATAAATTTAAGTAATTATTTCATCTCCACGAGTGGGGATCGAACCCACAACCAGTCGATTTTACAGTCACACCTTGTGCCACTGCGCCACGACTGGCCTCAATGAAGGCCTAATTGAGTTGTAGTTGTTTGTTGTGGAAAATTAATAAAAAAAAAACAATAATAAACTCACCCTATTGAATATATTCATACAATATAACAAGTGAATCGAGATTTATTCATCTCACGTCCAATTTCAATGATCGATGGCAATTTTATACTACTTAGTATGTTTGAATAAAATATTACTTAACATTTTTATCTGCTTTACACTGTAACTGTGTCTTAACACTAGGCTTCCTCTGCAGAGGAAGCCTAGTGTTAAGACACTCCGCTCTCCCTTTCCACGCAATTCTGGAGGCATTGTGTATTAAGTGGCGGAACTGAACGGTGCACATTGACTCGACACCAGAGCGAAGATATGAAAATATTAAATATTTCATTTACAGTCATACGTTGGTGCACCTGCGCCACGACTGACCTTGACTTTTACCTTTTACTTATAATTAATTCCTTAAAACATATTTTGTATCGAAAACTTGAATATAGATTATATTTTTGATACAGACAGTAGGAACACTTTTGTACGACAGCCAAACGATAAAAAAGGTACCTCAATAGATTCGTTATGTTTGTATGTCTAGATATCCGACTCTATGTTGCACCCGCTTTATTTTGAAACTATTTAGAAATAATTACACTTGAAACTTGGTAGGTAGATAGATGTATACTTTGTTCCGCTTTACAAATTTACAAAAATTTCACACAAAAAAAAAATATATAATACAAAATAAAAAAAAAATCGCATACATGTGTGTGGGAAATTATATGTTTTTATCAAACTTTTACTATTATAGTTTTTTTGCAAATTTAATGAAATGAAATGAACTACAAGTATGATTGTTATGATTTTTTTCTATGAAATATCTATAAATTTACACTTTTTTATTTTTTCATAATTTTTACTGCAAGTTGATTGTAGTTCTACGGGAAGTTCTATATAAGTTAAATGTATTAATAACGATGTTTAATAACGCTCGTATCATTTGAATACGTTGGTTTAGAAGCTTGATTTTGTCTGTGCGTCCAGGAACCGTGGATAAGAATATTTGATATTAATTTCACATTTATACATCCACGCGATGTCGAGGTAAATGGTTTTTTCTGTCTTTCTGCTTTTTTTTCTATTTGAGGCATGGAACTCTAAAAAACAAAAAAAGGAAAACAAAAACAAACATCCAGTCAAACATCACTTGCTATTCTCTATATGAATCCCTTTAAAATGCTACTACGAAACCCATATTATTCCGTGCAGGCAAGTCCGGAACGCACTCGCTTTTTCAAATTTTAGTATGACACAACATACATAAATCTTTAACGTCGTTTAGATCCACAGTGTCTCTTAGAAAAGCATCTTAAAATTGTGGAGTACATTTCATTCGTTACTCAACAATACTATCTTCAAATTTCGTTTATAAATATCACATATTAAATGATGGAACGGAACTCTATGGGTAGCGTATATGAAATACAAACTTGATTTTGAATACAGTTTAAATTGTGGTGATTTTCTGAAATATATAATAGTAATTCTTATATAATAGCAGTGTAAATGAAATATGAAGAATGACGTGTATGAAGAATCTATAAAAATGATAAAAATATAAAAAAAATATTATAAAATATATATGATAAAATATAAAGTAAATATTAAAATATCCAGAGGCCAGTCGTGACGCAGCGGCATTAATTGTGACTGTAAAACTGGTTGTGGGTTCGATCCCCACTCGAGAAGATGAAATATTTACTTTAATTTATATTTCCATTTCTTCGCTCTGGTGTCGAGGCAAAGTGCGGCGTTAATTCTTTGTAAAATAACTTTAATAATTGCATATTAACTCCTGTACAGTTTTTAAATTAGTTACATATATTGTTAGTTAAATGTACAATTGGTAAATATGTAGTTATTACAGTGTACACGTAGAAAGGATGTTTTTAGGCATTTTTATATAGATTTATTTCAAACGAACCAAAAATTCTATGTAATTAATTGATATTTCTTTCAAGATCAAGTCGTTCTGATTTATTTATTTATTTACACTTTATTGTGCACAATTACTCATTAGGAAATAAAAGACATAAAAAGAACAATTGGCACACAAAAGGCGGTCTTATCGCTAATCAGCGATATCTATCAGACAACCTTTGGGTTAGGATATTTGCGATAAAATAGAGTGGGTGGTGTAAATAAACTTACACATAATATTAAATCCTAATACATAAACGTAATACGTATATATTTGAAAAATATATACTATTATAATATACTAATATATATAATAATACAATTTATAATAGTGAGTTGTGCATATTGATGTCATTTCAAGGTGAATCATCCTTCAAATAATAATTTTTAACTAATTTTTTAAATATGTTTAAAGATATTGAACGCCTAATATCTAGAGGTAGATCGTTCCACAACTTAGTTGCTTTCACAGCAAAGGAGTGCTCATAAAATCTAGAGGAATGTCTCGGAATTCTAAGAGCAAGGTTCTCGGAGGATCTCAGTCTATTCGTATGTGCTCCTAAAAATTCGAACATCTCCTTTAGATAAGGAGGAGATTGTTCGTTGTGTAACACACAGTACAGAAGAGAAAGTGTATGTAGATTCCGGCGACTGCGTATTGGAAGCCACTTGAGCTTAGAACGAAATTCAGATACATGGTCATATTTACGCAAATTAAATATGAACCGAATAGCGAGATTTTGAAGTCGCTCAAGTTTATTTAGATGATCCTCGGTTAAGTTGGGATAGCTTGCAGCATAATCGAGAATTGGGAGTAATAGAGTATTTGCTAACATAATTTTGGTTGAAATAGGTAACATAGATCGTAGACGTCGAAGAGAGCCTATCGCATGAAATATTTTCCGACTTATATTATTTACATGCACGGACCATGACATGTTCTGGTCTAAATGTACCCAAAGATTCTTAACTGACGTGCAATATGGTAAAAACGTATTATTGTATACAATAGGCGGTAAATGTGTGTAATCGACCTCGAAACCATACCTGGGCTCCCAATTATTATAACCTGAGATTTTACAGGGATAACCTTCAAACCAAAACAATTACTCCAGTTTGATACAGCGAGGAGATTATTATTAATGCTTTGGATGGAATTTACCTAATTTTCCGGGGTTGAGTGGGTGTAAATTTGAACATCGTAGGCATACATGTGATAGGGACAAGAAAGGTGCTTAGTGATAGAATTTATAAAAATTGAGAAGAGCAAAGGAGATAAAACACCGTCTTGAGGTACCCCAACCTGGACAACATACCACGAAGAGACATTTTCCTCAATTCGTATGCGTTGTCTACGACCATTAAGATAACTTCGGAACCAGTCCACCACAGACGGAGATATGTTAATAGAACTTAACAAACTCAATAACTCAACAATACTTCGTAATCTACGTTGCTAAAAGCGTTGCTAAAGTCAAGGAGTACAAGGATTGTGAGTTGTTTATTATCCATAGCTCTTCGAATGTCATCTGTGACTTTTATTAGCGCAGTTGTAGTACTATGACCAGAGCGAAAGCCTGATTGGAAAGGACTTAGAATGGAGTGATTGTTAACGAAGGTAATAAGTTGTTCTTTATCTTTGTGTTGAATTAATTACGACTTAAACTTAACTGTTATGATTTATGAAGGTAATCTCCACTAATAATTCAATTTTGTTTACTTTATTATATAAAATATTGTATAATTGTGCTTCGAAAATATATATTTTTACCAACAGTCATATAACCAAGACGTTTCGAATGTCATTCTTTAGCCAGGAATCTTACCAGCGCGATTGCTATATAACATTCGCAGGCAAACTAATGCCTTGAGTTCATTCAAATGACGATAACTTTTTTTTTTAATGAACCGATTTTGATGAACTTTTAAGTAAGTCGGTTCAGTACTTTCAGAGAAAAATGTGGAAATACCTATCGACAGACAGATATACAGACAGACAAGAAATTTAAAAAAAAACTTTTTGCTTTCTGTTATTCTTTTTAAGTGTCCCTCTATCCATTTTAGTCAAAATTACTAAATGTACAGATAAAATATTTTTACTGTCTTATTATATATATAGAGATATTACAAAATGTATATATATCATTTATATTAAAATTAACCGTTTGTTTGTGTGTAGCGATAAATAACAATATGTAGTAAATTAGTCTGCCAGTTCCAATCAACTTGCTTGCAAAGGGACATGCAAATGCGGTACAAGTGCCACGGTCACGTGCCAATGCGTGCTGCGAGTGTATAAACGTTCACAAAGAGGTACAACTATATAATGCAATTTCCTTCAATAAATTTGAAAATTCTTATTAATTATGAAAATTATTAACGAATTTCAATTTACACAAAATGTTATTTATTTAATGTCGTCTACAAAATTATCTTAATATTAATATTAAAATATATACGACTTTGGTATAAAAAGAACGCCAATATCTGTCGATAACGTGATTATTTTTATTGTCCTATATATTAAGAATGTCTTAAAATAGAATAAAAATCTTGAATACTAATAAAAATATTCATTCAATGAACTAAACGTTCCGTAAATATTCATATTTTTTATGTATTTAATATGATGTAAATCCACTAGTTTATATGTCACTACATTAAAGGTCTTTCTGTGATTGTGAAAGTAGAAATCTAGCGGCCAATGGTTTAAATTAAAAATAAATCTTTTATACATAACGCGTTCTAATTATAAAAATTGTACATTTAAATTCTACATCACTATTGTTAGTTATTTATATTAACTTTGATATCCAGAAATATATTTTTAAAAAAATCTCAAATTATTGACATCGTGATCTCTGACATAAGTATATTTATAATAAATACAAGAAAAATATGTTATATTAATAAAACGGTAATTCTATAATTTCAAGGCAATGATTTATGATGTTTTTAATATTATTCGATATTACCTTCATGGGGATCTACCCCCATGCATGTTGCAGTTATCGCTTCCGTTGTTGAACGTTAATGGTGTTTTCGATGGAGCATTTTTGATAAGTACCAAGCGGTCGTCACCCCAATGTCGTCTTTTGATTTTAAGTATCTGAATGCTAGAATTATAAAATTATTTATAAAAATATAATATTTTACATAAAAAAACAATTTGCTACTAAATATTTATCAACATAGATTTTTTATGAGTTACATATATCAGTGTGGAAGTTCTCTATAAATAAGTCTGATTGAACAAATACGGTGTTCGGTTCTGAAAACCAATGCGTTTTGTGTTTCCTGTACATACTTCTGATTACAGTGTCTGTCAATAGATTGTCTCTCTTTACTGCATAAATGACGATTGAAAAAATGAGAAAGAAATCAAAAAGTCCTTTTACGGCCTTAATTTTTTCTTAAAATTTTTGCTATATTTCTTCTATTTTTTTATAGCTTTACGCTGTATGCCGCTTATAGGGTAGGCAGAGAAAGCTAGTGCTAAGATATTCTGTTTCCCATTTTCCGCGGAATTCTGGAGACATTGCTCGTTGGCGGAAATCAACGCCGCAATTTGCCCCGACACCAGGACGAAGAAATAACAATATTAAATATTTCATTTTCTCCATTTCATTTACTTACTCGTATACTAGAGCGTTCTATGAACAAGTTCATTCCGTGGTTTATGTCGTGTATTCTGAAGATGTCGTCCTGGTTATGAGCCGCCACATTTCTTATTACCTTGTATCTCACTGTCACGTCGTAAAATATGTTTTACTTCAAACTATTCTATATACTTTGTTGAGATATAAATGTACAGATTCAATTCATATTTGTAGTTAAAATGTAATGATTTTGTTTTTTTTTATCTTTACTTTGTATCCCACAGTGTAACATGGTTAGGTTAGGTTAGTTAGAGTGACACCAGTCTTAAGATACTCCGCTTTCCACTTTTCGCCGAATTCTGGAGGCATTGCGTGTTGAGTGGCGGAACTCAATTCTGCGCTTCACCTCGACACCAGAGATTTCCTCGAGTGGGAATCGAACCCAATACCTGTCGCGTTTACAGTCACACGCTTGTG
>DWLH01001486.1:0-12819 GCA_018249795.1 Heliconius telesiphe telesiphe | reverse complement strand
TTTACTTAAATTTATATTTCCATTTCTTCGCTCTGGTGTCGAGGTTAAGCGCGGCGTTGAGTTCTGCCACTCAACACGCAATGCCTCCAGATTTCGGCAGAAAGTGGGGAACGGAGTGTCTTAACACAAGGTTCCCTCTGCCTACCCTGCTATGTGCGGGATACAGCGTGAAGCTGATTTGATTTATTTAATTCAAGATGTTTTTTTTTTAGCTGCACGCTGTATCCCACACATATCGGGGTAGGTAGAGGGAAACCTGGGAACCTAGTGTTAAAGTACTCCGTTTATATTAAGACACTTCCCACTTTACGGCGAATTCTGGGGGCATATGCGGAACTCAATGCTGCGTTTTGCCTTGTTATCAGAGCGGACAAATGAAAATATTAAATATTTCATTTCCTCGAGTGTGAATTGATGCCACACCCTGCCGCGTTTACAGTCACACGGCCTCTACATAAAAATAATATGGAAACAAGTAAAAATTAAAATTAAAAATACAACATACAATTTATAAAAAGACAAGTAAGCAATGGCGTTCTCATCTTTGAATACGAAATTAAAGACAACAGGTTACTTACATATATATTAACCTTCACACTCACATTCATACACATAATTAATCTTTCTGAACCTCATGATCTGACACTTTCGGCAAAGGCCTTTCGGCATAGTGGGTGGCAGACCCCAATATCAAATTTTATTCCCCGAATGGGATTTCAACCCAATGCCAATGAGTACAGTCATACAGTTCAAACTTGACCCACGATTGCATCCTGTATCATCATATTATTTTAAGAGATTTACTGAATGGAAGTATATGCATATTTAAATTTCATAACGGAGGGTAAATTCTATAGGGAATTCATTTACGATTTCTAAGTAAGCAATTACCTATTAAGAACAAAACAGTAAGTAGATTAGCTAATTGCATAATATGGTTTAGTTATGTTCAATAATAGTTAAATTCAATACTAAATATTATATTGTTTTGAGGGTTCCGTACTTTTACAGGAAAAAGCGAACCCTTATAAAATCACTCTATTGTCCATCTATCTGTATGTGCGTCTGTATGTCTGACAAGACTCTTTATCTCAGGAACGCTTGGAGATATCGAGTTGAAATTCAAAGCATATACTCTACATATATCTACGGCCCCATGATTTCCTGATAAAACATATTTCTATATTTACTATATTTATTTTTACATAGCAAAAAACTCATATTTCGACACTATAAAGGAAATTAAAATTAATAGGGTACTTCTGGTTAACCTATAATTATGAAATTTGGCAGCTAGCATCTACAAGTAGTACTAATTCAGGAAAAAATCTAAAAACTATACGTTTTTGGTTAAATCCTAAAAAAATAATAGTCTTAAATAGCAAAAAACGCGTATTACGACACTATAAATGGAATCAAAATTAAAAGGGTACTTTCGGTTACGGAACCCTCGGTGGGCGAGCCTGAATCGCGCTTGTCCGTTTCTTTTGCTTTTCTTCACACACTGTATCCCGCGTATAGCAGAGTAAGTGATAAGAGACCCCGCTCCGCACTTTCCTGGAATTCTGAAGGCATTTTGAGTTGAGGGCTTTTTGAGTTGTGAAATTCAACGCCACTCGCTTGTGCCGGACCGCCACGACTGGTCTCATGTTATAATAACGTTCAATAATAGTTAAATTCCATACTATATATTGTTGCTTAATATATATTTACTTGGTTAAGTAACTTATTGGAAAAGTGTAAATTTTCCTATATTCTCAAAAACCTCTTTCTATCGATCACTAAATTCACCAAGATCACCTGATATCGATATCATATTTCTAGTCCAAATTACATCCAATTACTGCAATAAATCCCATCCATTATGTTTATTTCTTTTGGATACGACACAAAGCCTGACTTGAGCGGTGGCACAGCGAACAAATGAAATACCCGAACGAGACGAATGGCCATCCATCGCACTTTTTGTACTCACTGAAACGCTGTCCCCCATTGAACGGCGAGCCTTGTAAAGCGAAATTTTTATCGGTAAAATATGAATGCAGCAATTTCCGTCGCCATCTAAAAGGTCTTTGTGCGATGCGAAATAGATATTAAAATTTATTTGGAAATGCAATAAATTCTTATACTGATAGCCGGGTTTCGTTTATGGTGTTGTTAGGTTGCTCTTGCTTAATTCTTGGTTGGTTTTTCTTGGATTCTTTTCTCTACTTTTAGATAATTTTAATAAAATTACGTGTTCAATTGTGACGCATTACTGAAGAACAGAGAAATAAATTTTAAATCGTCTACTGCACTTATCAAAGGAGAGTAATTTGTTTACTGAGGTATACGTTAGAACTAATTTTTCAGTCAATTACATTTTCGGAGAAGAGAGTTTTCGTCTTTTTTTTTATAATCCGTACAAGATTTAGAAATTTCATAACATTATTATTTCTATTTTAGTACAGCTTACTTTTTGAATAAAAGCTTGTCTTTAAAAAGGTTTTTTTTGTTAATATTTTATTTTTAATAATTAATATTTTTTTATCTGAGAGTGTATTCGTTTTTATATTGTTAATATAGATAATTCTGGTTACAAGTATAAAATGTAAGCATATTTTATAAAGTAAGGTGTGATATTTATAAGAAGGCTGAACTTTAAGTGGGGTTAAAATTGATTCAACTTTATAATTTATTTGTCATATCGCTTGAAATACGACTATAGAAAATACATTATCGATTGGCTATTTCGAAGTTCAGTTATTCCTATCTCTCTGACGTTTCTGCTAGTATATATACTCGTATGATGAATAAAACTAAAGCTAGATATTAGTTAGATCTTTATTGAAGACTTTAATAAACAACAATAACATAAATGGGCTTACCAGAGATTAAATTCATGATATACTAGTGGTCCCCGCGTGGCTTCGCCTGCTTGTACTGCGCATAATTTTTTTTCTTATAATTTTAAAGACAATATCCATACATTAAAAGCTAACGTTTCTAGCCAATTTAATAAAATATCTATTTTGCAGCATTATTGTCGCATACAACTCTTTATACTGATATAATGATAAAATAAAAGAAACACGTGTCAAGGGAAGCTTGCTAAGTTAGAATAGTAAAAACTGTATTTCCTCGTAAATCTCTTAAGAGTAAAGAAACAAACAGATTAAAAATATAAAAAAAACATTATTTTGGTTTCTTTAAAGGCCACCAATAACATTTTTTTCTTATATATCTTACATGTATTCTATACATCGATACGATATCGATCCTATACGATTTTAGTATATGTATGTATTGAAGCCAGTCGTGGCGCAGGGGCACAAATTGTGACTGTAAAACCGACTGGTTGTGGGTTCGATCCCCACTCGAGGAGATGAAATATTTACTTAAATTTATATTTCCATTTCTTCGCTCTGGTCTCGAGGCAACCCTGCTGTGTGCGGAATATAGCGTGAAGATGTTTTTTTTTTTTGAAGACAAAATGTGGCATTGAGTTCCTCCACTCAACACGCAATATCTCAAAAATTGAGTGAAGTGTAAGGAATGGAGTTTTTTTCCTCCTGCTTACCCTTTTATGTGCGTTTAATCAGGAACACAGTGCCAACACACTCTACTCTACTCGCGTACGTGAAGCTAAAAACAACATGTAACATAATAATTTATCTGCATTTCATCAAAAGAAAAATCTAAAGTAACTAATATAATACAATTAATTACTCAAGTGGAACTGTAGTACAAATCTTTCTTCTTTAAGACCCAGTTGTAAATTGTATGTTAATTTTGCCGGCCAGGTCTAGATATTCAGATGGGACAGTGCTGGAATATTCGCCATCCGTGGCGACATCTTGGACGTCGACTTGCTAACTTCATTATTAAGGGGGTTAGGGGCCCCGTTTGAGTTTCTGTCATAGTTCTGAATTAAACTTCGCTAAATTTGCCTTACACTTTGAAAACTACGGTGTGCAAGTTTTTGAATATTTTTGTAGTCGCGATTGATTGTTGGGATTTTGTTTTGTTGATTTATAGTAGATAAGTTGAAGCAAATAAAGTGGGTTTGGATTTTGAAGGTTTTATTGGATTAAAAACTAAAGATATATTTAAAGCCGATTTAAATACAGAAAGTATATCAATTTTATAGTCGTATGTCTATATGAGTACGTATTAGCCTATATCAAAGTAAATAAAAGAAACGTAGTATTATACACTCCGTTCCCCACGTAACGCAATTTTTGAGACATTGCGTGTGACTGAAGTCAATGAAGTCTAACGTCTTACATTTACTAACGCGACGAAATCAAATTAATTCATATCACCGAATGGGAATCGAAGCCTCAACAATCGCCTACCATCAGACGCTGTAACACTGTACTACGGCCTCTAAAATTACTTCACTCAAAATACAACAGAACGACATTAGTAATATTATAATCATATTCCCAGAGGATTTCACACAAGTTTTGAAATATACAACCCTTCGTTCATTATAACGATGGCTCTTAAAGAAAAACCGGTTGACATTTTACTCACGCGGGTCCACTCCCCTAATGAATGCAAATTTCATCAAGCTATGGACGTAACACACGCTTCGCCTAATGTTTTTTAATTTCAAAGAAAAGAAATATTTTTTTACCCTTTTTTACTTTACTTCACTGTATTTTACTTAAGGCGTGTAACGGTAACGTATGGACGTTTTACTTTCGTGACATTTAATGTATTTATTTTATAGCAACGGTATAATTTTGTAATATTTTCAAATGTAATTCACACGTTTGGAGTTATAAAAATATCGTATTGTACAATAAAAATAGCTAAGTTCATGTTGAGTTATGAATTATTTTTATTATTTTGCTTTGGTAACAATTAAATGCGCGGTGTTGGTTTCCGCCACACAACACGCGATTCTGACAGTCGCAGTCTTAAAAACTGGGCAGTGTATGGGAAATAGTAATACAAGGTTCTCTTTATTTATCCTGTCATATGCGGGGTACAGCGTGATATTAAACAAGACAAGCAAAACCAAGCTTACGTTTTACTACTTTGAAAGTGCACAAAAAAGAAATTCACAGATAGATAAGTGCAATTTCGAAACTTATTACTCCTACTTTGCAAAAATATATAAAATATTGAAGATTATAAATGATAGACGCCATCATTGCTTAGTGGCGGTGGTTTCGGATTCGATTCCCACATTCACTCCTCTACTCTGGCAGATCAAAACATGATTATCTAAACATTATTGATTGAGCCTACTATATAATAAATAAATTAAATTAAATTAAAATTAAATTAGCTTCACGCTAGTGTGTATTGACAGAGAGTTACACCACTCATGTAAACAGCTATTTGTAAAATAGCCAAAAGTAGTATTGTGTAAGTTGCGTGAAAGTGATAAATAGTATTAAACTGTGGTTAACTGCAATATTGTTTTCTATAATTTTCTCTTAGTATTTATATTCCATTTCTTCGCTCTGGTGTCTAGCAAAGCGCGGCGTTGAGTTCTGCCACTCATCACGCAATGCCTCCAGTATTCGGCAGAAAGTTTGGAACGGAGTGTCTTAACACTAGGTTTCCTCTGCCTACCATGCTGTGTGCGGGATACAGCGTAAAGCTGACTTAATTTTTTGATTTTATTTTTAATTTTCTCTTTTAAGGTCCACATTCAATTACTATAATAATTAATTTTAAAAAAATGCCTTATTATCTAACTATAAACGCGACGGTTATGGGTTCAATTCTCAAATGGAGAAATGATCCACATTCATTTTCGCGACAATACATAGCGCCGCGTGGCGTTTTACTACTCAACACACAGTCTTAAAATCGAGCAATGCGTGGAGAACTGAGTTTTTAACACCAGGTTTCCCCCGCCTACCCTGTCATATAAACAGGATACAGTGTGAAATTTTATTTTTATTTTTTAAATTTAATACTCATAGATTTAAATGAAATACGACTAACACTAAGTTATTTGAGAGAGCGAGAAGCAACTTGCTTAATTATATATAGTACAGACACACCGGAAGTACTAAGGCGCGAACAAAGTGAATTTCAATTCGAAGTCACTACAGGTGTCTCGCAAACGTGTTAATTAAAGAAACTTTATCTGCACTAAGCTGTTGATCTAGACTCTAAGCTATGTATCTATAGAAAGTTAGGTTGATTATATTATATACCTACTTGTGTATTATAAATGTTTCGTCGTAAATGGCGCAGTGGTACAAGCTTGTGTGTGGAAACGGAGTGTTTTCCTCGATCTTATAACAAGTGAAAGCGTAGCGTGGAGTTCCGTCACTCAACACGCAATGCCTAAAGAATACATCGTAAGATGGAAACGGAGTGTCTTAACACTAGATTTCCTCTGATTACCCACCCTGCTATATACTCGATGCCGATGATGTAAACGCGACAGCGTGGAGGAATTAACTATTTCCATTTCTTCTCTTTAGTAACAAGATAAAGCGCGGCGTTCAAAATCTGCCACTCAACACGCAATATAATAAAGCTTACGTGGAAACGTAGTGACTAAACACTAAGTTTCCTCAGCGTATCCCTAATACACGTGGTACACAGCGTGAAACTAAAAGAGTATATTAAAATAATTATCAATTCCCTGTAGTATATTCCAAAAGGCGCTGGTTCGACTACCGATGGTTTAAAATTTTACTTCCTAAAAATGTTTTCCTATCCTTGGTGGGGAATGATACTTTAAAATTATTAAAAGTATATAGTACATTAAATTATCTTTGTATAACTAATTAAATATTCTAAGAATATAATAAAATTATATACATTTCATCCAAAGAAGAGCGTACATCTTGTTTTTTTACAAAATAGTTCACTGAATGTAAAGTAAAAAACAGTACTGAAGACGAGAAAAGTGAAATATGTGGCGCATTAAGCCCAGAACATGACATTAAGCAAAGCCGGCGGCGTGTCGTTTTCATTTTTCAAAACACAACTTTTACCTACGGATAGTTACTATATTTATTTTTTAAACTTTATTATGCGAATTAGTAACAAGGTTTTCGTTTCATTAATTAAGTAGCTTCACGCTGTATCCCGCTTATAAAAGCGTAGGTAGAGAGAATGTAATGTTAATACACTCCGTTTCTTGTCACGTACCGTCTAATTTTCGAGATAATGCGTATTGAGTGGCGGAACTCAACACTATTGTATTGAAATATCGTTTTTTTTTAAAGAAGATAGCTGGATTTTGTCCAAACTCTATGACCAATTAGAGTGGCTAGCAGAAGTTGTGACAATCGTATAAAAATTTCATTGTAGCAGGATGAGAACGTATAGCTTAATTGGTTGGAGCGCTTGGATGATGTCCAAGAGGGGATTCAGATCCGACTAGGTTACAAATATTTATATGAAAATTCAATAATGCCTCTGTATAATATGCGATAATTAAAGTCACATACAATTTAAACGTAAAATTGTAATATATTAGACTCACTAGCAACAGTTCCCACATTTTAACAACTAACTTCGAATCAATATTAGAAAACAAAACCAAAAGTAATCATCCGTCTTGGCGCAACGGCACTCCGACTGACTCTAAGCACGAGGATTGTGAGTTCAATTCTAACTCAGTGGAATGAGATATGCTGCCACTCTCGAAAATTAAGCGGCATGTGGGGCACGGATTATCAATCATTAGACACCTTTTATTTATTTTTTCTAAATGCAGCATAAACGTGAAGCTAACATTGTAGTATATTTAAAAGAAGCGATGACAAGAAAATAATTTAAATTTAAAATTTCCCCCAAACAAAATCGAACCCACAACCATCACTTATCAGACTTAGCCAACACGCCGCGATGGCATAACATAACTGTATTGATTTTTTTATACTTACATCGCAAGATGAGGGCCGCAGGCGAAATCGACATGGATAATAGAATTACGAAACAAATAAAATACCGAGTATGTTGAAAAATAACCACAACGACGATGTTCAGTTGGCTTTTCAATTTTTCATTTCGTCTCAAACGAACGAGCACAAATTATATATATACAAAGAACAAATATTCCAAGAGCTCTTTTAGAAGTACGAATTAATTAGAATAACGTTTTTGAATGACTTTATCTATCTTTTATAAGATATTGAAATATGTGGCTTCACTCCTGTGGTCAAATGGAAAAATCTAAAAACCTGATGTAGCCCTGGTCGTAAATACAGTGCGTTACTTTGAAACGATTAATGTGATGTAGGAATAATAGTTGTTAACAATTCCGGGATAATAAGCCTGTTGCTTAATCACCAATAAAATCGTTTCAGAAAGATAGACAGAAAAAAAAATAAGTTTGTTTTTTTTATGTTTTAGTAATATGTAAATAACTATATGAACTTGAAAAACACAGGTTATTTTAAAATCACAGACAAACATTTAAATATTATTAATTTGTATAGATAAACAATATACAAAAAGTAAAAAAAATAATTAAATCAGCTTCACGCTGTATCCCGCACACAGCAGGGTAGGCAGAGAAAATATAAATATAAGTAAATATTTTATTTCCTAGAGGGAATGGGGATCGAACCCACAACCAGTCGTATTTGCAGTCACACTTTGTGATCCTGCGCCACGACTGGCCTGGACAATATACAATATGAACATTATTAAAATTGTCCGAAATACTAAGTATATATTATTGTTGTCCATTATTTCGTAAGAGTAGAGGGCTCTTACAAACTAAGCTGTATTAAGATTTAAGTGAAAACATTAATAATTTCTACCTGTACCCTCCATAATGACTCGGCTTGTCATTCTCCCGGGACTATCAGCCATCTTAAAATTTGAAACGCTTTACTACCAAAGTTTAGATTAATTAAATTTCATTATTTAGGACAGCTATCGTGAGGCTTGGTGATTTTATTATAAAAGCTGTTGCTGGTTCTAATCTTGAATTGGGTGTGTATATGAAGAATAGTTTTAAATATAGCCTTTTTATGACAAATTCTAGACTAAGTCTTGCCTGTCTAAAATTTTTATACTCAAAATATGCGATAGAAAGACTAATCTTTATCGCATCTAAGAGATGTCTTTTTCTCCATCTGTTTAAAGTTTGCAATATTATAATGAAATAATGAATATGTTTTATATTAATTTCTATATATTTTAAAAGGAAAATACTGCACTTAACTGTAAAAACTTTTCTCTAAAGTTTGCTTTTGTAAATAGCAGGGTAGGCAGAGTTCCCATTATGACACATCCACTTCCCAATTTCCGCCAAATTCTGGAGGCAACACTGGAGGCAATGTTGAGTGGCGAAACGCAACGTCGCACTTTTCCTCGCTACCAGAGCGAGGAAATGTATATTTTAACTACTGCATTTTATCGAGTTTGAATCGAACACACAACCTGTCGTATTTACAGTCACACGCTTGCACCACTGCGCCATGACCAGCATGAACAGAAAAATGAAACTCACCAACCTATTTAACACGTACAAGGTACGGGTATGACGCGTGAAGAATAAAAAAAGAGAATATCTTTAAACCCGTGTGTTCCAAAGCTTTCTGATACATATAAATGTTTTATTCGCTTAATGCTATACAAATCAATTCATGTATTCAGCGAAAGCTTATTTCGCGCGTCTAAAAATTGTATTCACTAAAGTTTCGTGAGTAAGCATAAATTTACTATATTTATATTTTGGCAAGAGGCATCAAGTGGGACGGCTTTATCGTTGCAAATATTGTTAGTAAATAATCTAGTTAGTAGCTATATTGTATTTGAACGAAGTTGCATGCAAAGTAGCTTGCATGTGAGATACTACAATATACAAATGAAAATAAAAGTATTTTTTTTTGTTAAAAATTTTGTTTTAGGATTGTTGAATTTGGGAAACGTGCTTATCTTTTCTGTACTTTCGATGAGTGTAAATATAAAATGGGTTCAGTGACTTTTAAAAATTTTCTTCTTTTACATTTGTTGTGTCTTGGTATTGTCATTTTTATTTTCTACAATTCTCCCATTTTAGAGAAACATGTTTATTAATGTTATTGAAAAAGATTTCAAAAATCCTTACAGGTGATGTAAGATATTTTTCATTTCTTAACAATATAATAAGGTTTTGGGTTCCCTAATTCTAATTCCCAACTCCAGGGTAATAATTATATTTATTTTCGTTTTCCGTCCGTCGCAGATGCAGCTCAACCTTGACACCTGTCACTAAGCACGAAAATTAATCGGAAAGTGGAAAACAGAATGTCTCAACACTAAATTCCTTCTATCTACCCTGCTATGTAGCAATAGCGTAACACTACTATTTAACGATTAATTGAGTTATTTCCAATATTTTTTCACGAAACGAAAATATAAACTATAACAAAATGTCACTATTAATAATAATCTTCATACAAAAAGAAAAAAAAACAACAATTCTAAGCACATTACAACAATCATATACACATCTGTGTAATGTTGCGTTTAGACCGTAATATAAATTCTCACAGTCATGCAATCAAATACTCCCCATTTCATATTACATTAAAGGGAGTATTCGATCAATGTGATTTTTTTGGTTCATTTACCACGGGCCATACGTTCCGTACAGCCACGGTTGGGCTTAATTTATAAGTGTAAGCGTTTAAATATCTAACTTTATATATATTTTATATATATTTTTTTCTTTTGGGTAGATATCCAACAAAAACCTATTTGAAAATATCCCCATTTTCATTCTATTTTAGGAAATGCTGCAAGATGAATAGTGGAGTGGATAGGAATTGCGGCACTTATATGATATTTTATATAGACAGTATTTTTTGTTACAGAAAATTAAAACATAAAAATATATTTTTTTAAAATTCAATATAATTTATTTATTTACTCAAAGTGAAAAGTCTGCTTAGTTATTTGAATGTAATATAATATAATTTCTTTCTATATATTATGTATAATTGTAATAACAGAATCATAAGCAAAATATAATTTTAGAACCTGCTGTATCCCACAAGTGTGCAGAGGGATCCTGGGAACCTAATCATCAAGTGAGAATCGAACCCACAAAGTGTCGTATTTGTGCACCTGCGCCACGACTGGCCTCACTTTCTATTGATCACAAATATCCTACCTTTCAAATATATTTAAACTTTATCCTGTTTATCGCTAAATCTTTTAACTTGTGGCAAACGATTAATGTACGGTTTATGTAAATATTATGAGAGTTTAACTATTCAGTTATTCACTTAGCGTCAGCTCTCTTAGGCTGTCTTTTTGTATCAAAGTCGAAACATTCTTTTCTTTGGCCGAGTTAAATTGTCTTTTGTCGTGTCCGCGGAGTTTTCTAAGAATTAAAATTCACTTAAAACGATAACTTTTCAACTCTTTCGGTTTCGCGTGAAAATGTTTTATGCATTAACGTGAGAATTTAGAGTACTTTTGAACAATGGTTGGCTTTATTTTGAATAATTCTTTTTGAACTTTACATAATTTTACGATAATATCTGTAATTTTTTAAATTTTGTTCTCCAGATTTTTCCAGGATTATGTTTTTTTCCGGGCCAGTATTATATTATCGAATTTCGCTAAGTTACTATATAATATAGTAGGCACTTTTACTCCAAATTTATTTTTTATGATAATATAATAGTTTAGATAAAAATAGCTTAGAAGGAAGACTTATTTAAGACGTCACAGCGCAGGCCAACGTAAACACGACACTAATTGTTGTAGGGCTCGATCCCTATTTTGATAGACAAAAAGCGGTGTTGAACTCAACACGCATTGTCTCGAAATAAAGTGGAGCATAGAGTTTCTTAGTACCAAATTTTCTCTGCTTTCATTGCTTTATTCAAGATTCAATCGGAGTTAACAGACATATACGGTCTGAAATCGAAGATCTGATCAGCTAAAGCTTGAAATTCAACCACCCAATACACACAGTATCTAAATTAAGTAGGTGGTAGTTTACAGTAGCACTGTCTGTCTCTACTGATATTTTTATGTAACGTAGCAATTTGTAATGGCGTAATAAAAGTGAAACCAGAACAAAAAACAAATAATTTTGGTTTTCATTCAATAGGTGGCAAATTGAATTAAAAAATTATTACTCTCCTCTCATTTTATTAAAATACCAAACTCATATTATGTAAAAATATGAGCAATCTAATATTAAAATATGAAATTGACGTTAAATATTATAACAATGTTATTAGAATTTTAAATGAAACTATATAATCGCGATTAATCACATATTTAGTGTATTGTATTATACATTTTCGGAAACCTGACGTTTAGAACACTTTTGAGTAGCTCGTGGTCACGGGTAGACTCAAATGTCGGGTTTCCAAAATTGTATAATACTAAATATATGCTATTAATCTGGTTCCAAAATCTAATTCTAGCTTTAACAATATTCATTTGCGAAAGCCAATTATAGTGCAGCTAATCATAATCGGTTCACATTTTGCTAAATGAATTTCCAATAAAACGTTAGTCTGCTAATATTTTGATTAAACATTTTACAATTTAGCCAGTAGTTCTTAAAATAAGCTCATTCAAACAGACAAACTCTTTAGTTTTATAGTATGAAGTAAAGATACGAAAATGTTATTTTTCACATAATAACAATTATGTTACTAATAATAAACAATTATAACTATTCAATTAACGAAACTAAATGTACAATACATGTATATTTGTCAGAGGCGGAACTTAACACTGCGCTTTGTTTCGATACCAGAGAGAAAAAAAAAAATTAAATTAAATTAGCTTCACGCTGTATCCCGCACACAGCAGGGTAGGCAGAGGGAACCTAGTGTTAAGACACTCCGTTCCCCACTTTCTGCCGAATTTTGGAGGCATTGCGTGTTG
>DWLH01001485.1:0-12820 GCA_018249795.1 Heliconius telesiphe telesiphe | reverse complement strand
GCTGTATTCCGCACACAGCAGGGTAGACTGAGGTAACCTAGTGTTAAAACTCTGTTTCCCACTTGTCATCGAAATCTAGTCATTGCCTGTTGAGTGGGGAAACTCTACGCCGCCAGAGTGAAGAATTAAAAATATTAATTTAAATAAATATTTCATTTCCTCGAGTGGGGAGCCCACAACCACTCGATTCGGTCACATTTCGCCCCTGCATTACGACCTACCTCAATCAAATAATATTTTTTTTATTTAATATATTGTCCTGTACTTTTAAAGACAAACATGTCTAACAAAAGTTGAATGTGGAATTAATTCTTTCAAATTTAACTACTTATATTGTTTGCAAATGCGATTTTCGAAGCTTTTGTGGTGATATTGCAGGTAATGCAAAAATTGTTTTTGTATATTAAAACTATGATTTTGATCTCCGTTGTGATGTTAGTCTCATAACAACGCTCTATAGTTTGAACTAAAGCATCAATAGTAAAATTAAATCAGAGATATCAATCACATATATGGCCAGTCGTGGCGCAGGGCAGTGGGACTCTCCCATACAAGAGCGAAAGTTATGTTGTTTGTTCTATATATTAGAAGAGACTAACTTATCAATAGAATAATCACCCTTAGGGTAGCTTTGAACATACGAGTATATGGGGCAGTTATGAACTATCATTAAATTCAATGAAATTAAAAGGCTTATCCAACTTTTAACTAATTTTATTAATAGATTTAATATTAGAAACGTTGGAGATCAAATATCAGTAGTATTTTTTTGTACAAGCGTACAAAAAAAAATGTTTAAAGAAGGAATTCTGAACTTAGTTGTTTCTTCAAACAACTAAGTTCAGAATTCCTTCTTTTTTTTTGAGCCTGTAATTCTTCTAACCGTCTAACCCTTTTAGGCAATGCTTTAGGATATAGCCTAGCCTGTTCTGGTGTTATTGTATTTTTAACTGTGTCACAATTGCTCCTAGTGTTTTTGCTCCTTCGTTTTCATGACTGGTGAAGTTAAAGTTGCAGAAATATCAGAACATGACTCTCATGAAAAAAACTGAAATTGAATTTCACGTACTGTGATATATTGGGGCTTTGTTCGACCGCCAGATTTCGTCTTCATAGAGCATGACAGGCCACGTCAACTGGACAGGCCAAATCAACCATTTGATTAGAGAATCGACCCTCTAAGAGTGACCGATGCACATTAATAAATACGCGATAATCGAGATGACGCTCAGAGTTTGTATATCTCTCCCGATATATTCTAGCTGCAGGATTAGCGTTACATAAGCATTCTCCATAAATGAGATGCATATTGGCGTATTCTTGTGCGGTGTATCGAGATGGCATGATAACACACACAATGAAAGTCGAAAGATTATGAGTTTTCACCTCGGACTGCATCGGTCCATTCAGCAACCACCATTTGAACCGGGGCCTACGTTTCTCGGCTACTTTCTTCTTCGGTGACTTTAAAGTCCATGACAAGAAGACGATGTTGGGCCGTCAGGCTTTCGCCTGAAATGACTTTACAGTTAGTTACGCTGCCTATATGGCACTGTCTGATCAATAAGTAGTCAATTTGAGTTAAATGGGACCCGCTCTTATATGTGATAAGGTTCTGAGAATTCTTTTGGAAGAACGTATTTACGACGGCCAGATCAGACACAATACAGGTTCTCAGAATATTTTGTCCATCTGTATTGCGAAGACCATGTAGAAAAGCTCCATGAACACGTTCATACGACGCAGCAGCCTTACCGACGTAACCATTCAAGTCCCCTCCAACTAAGACCACTTCGGTTCACGGTACAGCAAGTAGCATCTCTTCATACTGCTCCCAGAATGTCTCCTTTTCGGCCGCGCTACATCCCGCCTGGGGAGCATAGGCACTGATTAAGTTTATGGTAACGCTCTCAATCAGTACCCTTACTCGCATCAAGCGGTAAGAGCGACGGTCAACTTCAAGGAGCCCATTCTTAAAGCTCTTCAGAAAGCACTACCGCTACACCGTTTCTACCTGAAGGTGACCCAGTGTATATAAGCCGGTAACTCTGTCCGATGCTACGACTTATTGCCCTTCCAGCGAGTTTCCTGGATGAAAGCACACTGGGCCCGACGTCTCATGAGTACATCTGCGAGCTCTCTGCATCGTAAATGCACTGTGGGTATTACAGAAGAAGAATGAAAGAAAGATAATTGCCGTGGAGATGCGATCTCTTTGTAGGATATGCGAAGTTAGCTTAGCTGATCAAATCTGCAATGAAGAAATACGCAGAATGGCAGGTACTAGCGGGGATGTCACGGTGAGAATGGAGAAGAACGAAGAACTGATTTGAGCACGTCGAACGAAAATGAAATGACTTCTAACAAAAATGAGCCAATTCTTGAGACCAATGAGAAGTAACATGCCTTTGCAGTATGCAGGCGTTTAGAAATGTGATTAAGGCTTATCTCTGATTTTAAGAGTGGGTAAACCAACTACTGTAGCCTGTAACTGTAGCCTCGCAAGGGAAAACCGATATAATCCTTGAGTCCGAATCCGCGAGGCTATTGAAATACAATAGAGAAGACGATTGGAAAATTTCTACCACAATGGACCCAGTCCTATAAACTTTGACGTCTTAAAAAGATTTAAAGAAATCGTTGGCGGTAGTATGATATAATAGTTAATAATTATGTCAACTGACAGACGGATGCCAACCCCACCTCAGACTACTCGTGACCACTCACTACTGCAAAGTGCAAATGCAGAGTGTTCGAAACGCCGGGTTTCCAAAAATGTATAAGACTAAATACGTGATTAATCTGGTTTAAGTATTTCATCTTAAATATGATGCATTACAAAATTTCTATGAGATATCTTGAACTTGATTTAAATGAACACCCTAGAAATTAATAAATACAATAAAATACACATAGTACGCAAATGAAACTAGTTTGGCCCCGTTTATAAAACAAAAAAAAACATATTTACGGTATTGTATTTTTTTTTACAATATTTTAGCTTTTAAACGTTATTTATATGATGACATATTATTTTGACAGCTACTATAGAAGTTCGACTATGCTATTTAGTTGATGTTTGGTATCAGTGGCTTGTTATTAAATTAAATACGGATTTTAATGTATAACAATGTAAATATAAATTATCGCTATGTTTGACATAAAAGCATGTACTGTATGCTTGAAAACAAATGCTAAAATTTACAGTTTGAACACAGATCAACTGAGACATGAATATAATTTGGTATCTGGCTTAATGGTAGGTTTTTGTATTACATATAAACCGACTGTATTTTAGTACGAATTATTATATTTTAATCCTCAAAGTATTAAAAAAATCTTTAAATAATTTATAGAATATGGCAGTTTCGAAACTGCTGCTAATTAGAATTAAAGTCTTTAAAAAATTATATAATGTATATAAATACTATGAAGTAAAACAGTTAACACAATTACAAATGTAGATTTTGTAGAACAGTTAATATAATTACAAATGTAGATCAATTTTATATATAATTATAAATATTATTTTTTAATTGTTGTTCTAAATTAAGAAAATATTGTCATTGTTACAAGTAAACTTATTTTTTAGTAAAAATTCAATTCTTTTAATAACATAGTTTATTTATTGATTATCTCTTTTTTTATTTTAGACCTACAGCCAAAATGGTCTACCTGAATATTTATGTTATCAATGTATGGCTCATGTTAGAAATTTTAAGAAGTTCCGTGATAAATGTCAACATTCATATTATGCACTCAAAGAAGCATTTGATAGGGATAAAAAAGTATGTATTTGTAATTGATTCATGTCATTACTATGATACTTATAAATATACAGTGACTATATTTCTTTTTTTTTTAAGATAACCCGAACTGTGGTTGAAGATTTAAGCCACAACATAATAAATATAGAGCCAAGCCTCTCTTATTTGGCACTAGATCATGATAGAACAAAATATGAGTTTGTTAAGTCCACAACAAAGAAACATAGACATAATGATTCAAAAGAATTTGATAACATACCCATATTTCAATTTACTACTACTTCTGATGAACTTTTATTTGAAATATGCAAGAAAGAAACAAAGCTTTTAATGGACTTAGAAGATATAAAGCAGGAAGTTGAATCTTTTACTAAACCTGATGAAACATTTGCTGAATCAACTGAACTGTATGGAAAGAAAGATGATGATATTGATGATTGCGATATACAAAACAGCAGACAAACAGATGAATTTTATGATGATTTTGAAACAAAATTGTTTGATCAAATTGATATACATGAAGATAAATTAGAAGAGAAGTATGCTACATTAGTGCCAAAATCAGGCAGGTCTACAGGCAGAAGATGGACAAAAGAGGAGGAAGAATATCTGAAAAGGTTGATAGAAAAATATAGAGAAGATGATTACATACCATGGGGCAAAGTAGCAGCCTCAATGGAAAATAGGACTAAAATACAAATTTATAATAAATATTCTAGGCTGGAAGAGCTTAGGAAAGGTAGATTTTTACCAGAAGAAGATGCTGTGATACTAACTTGTATTGACAATTTTGGTTTAAATTTTAAGATAATGACAAAGTTTTTACCAGGCCGTTCCATAACTCAGTGTCGGGTTCGTTATCAAGTTTTAGCAAAAAAACGGATATCAACTGTTTGGACAATAGAGGAGGACCGAAAATTAATTCAATTGATGACAAATCAAAATTTATCTATTAACTACTCCAATATCGCTCTACATTTACCAGGTAAGGATCGACAGCATATACGCTCAAGATATTTGACCTTATCAAAATGGATGAAAAGGAACCCAAATGTTGATATTGCTAAAGCACCGAGGCGTGGTGCACGACGATTAAGTCATGGACATTCATCAGAAGATTTAAACAGAGCCATAGAAGGATTGAAATTCAAAATGCAATCAGAAGTAATAGATAAAAAATGTAAAAAAGTAAATAAAGATTCACCCGAACATGTCATCGAAGATGCTATAGTGGGTACACTGGTAAAAGAGAATGTGAGAATGGAAGAATTAAAGAGGTCTCAACCATATATTGAAGAATCTGATGAAGAGGATAAGTCACAAAAGTCCCAAAAAAGCTGCAATGTTCAGAATTTACATAAGCTTTTATTATTATTAAGAGCAAAATTGAATAAAACAACATTTTTGAAGAGTCCTTACAGTAAAATATACAAAGGACTGCTAGATCCAGACCCAGAAGTTGTAACTCTTAAATTTAAGTCTTATTCTAAACAGAATGTGGAAAAAAATATAACTATTGATGTTACACCTGATATATGGGGTAACACTTCATTAGGTCCTTTAGCATATTTGCTTCCACCACACTATTCTACAATAACAGGGTGTAGAAAGTTAATGACTTATGTTACTCCGAAAACCCAAGCTGATAATCTAGTGAATATCAATGTACTATTAAGACGAAATGTTCTCCTAAATGAGGAAATATTTATCTTAATGGAGCGATTTAACACTTTATTTCTTTGGCCATTGTTGCTATCAAATGCATCAGCTGGTGAAACTGTATTTGCCAATACAGAGAATGGCTCACCACAAAGCCCTTTGAAAAAATATACACAAAGAATTGACTTGGAAGAGCCTGTAGATAAAGAAGATATTAATATAGATGTAGATGATAATACCTAAACATATTGAATCTTTAGACAGTGATATGATGTTTTTTTACAAAAAAACATGTTAAATGTGATTAATTTATTTTTTCTGCTGTAATTCTACCAGAGAGCTAAGTTATGATAAGTTTTGTAAAATATTAGTACTTTTAATTTATTACAGTAGCTTAAGATAAGTTCTGTTTTAATTATGTACATTATTTTTACTATTATATATTATATATTATTTATTTTGTATTATTTGTGTAATCTTACATGTTTATAACAAAACAAAATGGCTTAAATATTGTAATATAAATTTTTACCTAATAAAAATGTTTATAAAACTTAATCACTTTGCCAAAATATGATAATCTTTATCTGTATGCTAGATCACTTTTGCATTGGTAGCTGATAAAGCACTTTTCTAATTTATTTAATTAAGGATGTATTATTAGTTCTGATGTTGTAACACAAATATTACTTAGATTACTACCTGCTTAATTTTAGTATTTACTGGCCAATATTGTGCCTTTTAAAAGCTAGTTACTTTTTATTTTGATATTTTCATTAAGGAAACAAAGTAGCAATTCCGCTCAATAAAAATGGTTTTGTCTTTCAGCTTCACACTATACCGCACTAGTATTCTCTGTATACAAAATGCTTTTTTTCAAGACAAACATGTCAAACAAAAGTTTGATGTGAAATTATTTCTTTCAAATTTAACTACTTATATTGTTTACTAATATTGTCAACAATCAGAGAGAATGGTTTAATAGGACACACATTCAACCGAAAAGATCAAAGGTGCTAAAGAGTGGTCATACGAAATCTTAATCATTCGACGCCACTTGAAGAAATAAAGTCTGACATAGAAAAAAACACAGGTAACATAGTTTGGTGAAATAAAAAATATCAAATTTGGTCCTGATAAAAAGCCTACTTCTACATTCTTTGTCAACCTTTTACCTGGACCTAGAAATAAGACAATAAAGGAACTGAAATACATCTATCACCAAGCTGTTGTAATAGAAGACCCTAAGAAGAAAACAACAGTTGTACAAAGCCAGCGCTGTCAACAATACGGTCACTCAACGAATTATTGTATGCGTCCTTACAGATGTGTAAAATGTGAACAATCCCATAAGACTTCGTAGTGCCCCAAAAAGGATCGAAACACACCTGCGACATGCGCCCTCTGTAATGGTCCCCATCTTGCAAATTATAAGAGTTGCGATGCTTACAGAGAAATTCTTGATAAAAGGCTCAGACATCAGAAACCACCATCGAAACCTACAAATATTAATACCACCAAAAGAACTAAATCTACAACAGAGACGTACGTACGTTTTTTTGATTTAACTTTATGAGTATCCTAATGAATACCTATAGAGTAGCTACCTGGAACGTTAATGGACTAACTGCTCACAAACGGGAAAATGAACCATATATAGACGAAGTGCTTCTGCAAGACTTCACAATGTCTGTGTAATTTTCCGCCATCAGTACTATATCATACTAAAATCTTACATTGAAGACAGGATGTTCCAGGTGAAAGGAGCGGATACAAAATCATCTTTCTTCCAAAAAAAAGCTGGTGTACCCCAGGGGTCAATTTTGGGACCGCTACTGTACATACTGTATACCTCAGACCTTCAAGGTAATATCTAAAGAAAAAAATAATAATAAAAGAAATGTAAAAATAACAAAAGGTACGGACCATAAGTCTGTAGTGTAAGTAAGAATTAAAATTTAAAAAAAATACCTCAGACCTACGCACGCAAGCTGAAGGAGTCACAACCGCAACATTTGCTAACGATACTGCCGTATTAGTCAGTCACGAAATGCTAATTATTGCATCTCAGATTCTACAGTGAAGCTTGGATAAGATCACAACATGGCTGGATAGCTGGAGGATAAAAGCAAGTGCATGCAAATCAGTTCAGGTCATTTTCACCCTAAAAAAAAGGACACTGTCCACCAGTAAAATTGGAAAATACCACACTCTCACATTACGACAACGTCAGTTACTTGGATTTCCATCTTGATCGTCGGCTCACATAGAGGAATTACATCGAAATAAAGAGGTGTGAACTTAATATCCATTACAAAAATCTTCATTGGATACTATGCAAATTGGGCCTCGACAATAAGCTTCTTATATATAATACAATGTTGTACTGAAGACTTTGGCTCTATGGGATCTAACTCTGGGGAAGTGCTTGTAAATCCAATATCACGATAATCCAGAGAGTACAAAACTCCATACTGTAAACAATCAGCCAAGTACCGTGGTTTGTTACCAACAAGGAAATCCATGAAAATTTCAAGATGGACACTGTTGCGGATAAAATAATAAAATACAATTGTAAATATCGATTGGAAAGGCATCCCAATGACCTTGCATCTGCCTTTGTAACGCGAAGTTATGCCAAAAGATTAAAAAGAAATGATATAGAAATATCAATTAGTTTTATGTACATATATTAACATGGTTTCGTTTGTTTTGTTTACTTTTGTTTGGTATTACGCCAAAAACCTAATCCAAAATACAAAATACTGTACATAAAAAACTAAAGTGTTGCAGAGCAATTGTGACATTTTTAATCGAAGGCGTACTTTATTAGTTTAAACTCCACTAGAGAAAATGTTCATATTTAAATCATTAATGCATAAGGCATTAATGATTTAAATCATATCACGAAATATATTCAACCTAAAACACATAAGTCGTGGTGCAGAAATACAAGTGTGTGACTGTAAACGCGACTGGTTGAAAATATTAATGTGAATAAATATTTCACTTCGAACCCACAACCAGTCGATTATACAGTCACACTTTGTGCCCCTGCGCCACGACTGGCCTCGATAATCGTTAATATATACTTATATTCACATTTTGGACAAAATCTGTAACCAGCACATTTTATGTACTTTGAATGAGTTTTTGATATAGTTTCATCGTGTTTTATGTAAAAAAGTCATTGATAGCGACGTCATTGCCAACAAAATGGTAAAAGATGGCAATGACGCTGGTTGTTGACAATGATTATTACCGTTTAGAGTAGAGGAATGGGTCTGATCTCAGACTGTAGTCCTGAATCTTAAACATATTTCTTAAAAGGGTAACTCACGGATGGTTCGTGTGATGAAATTTTGTTTAAACCAGTTATGACTAAAAATTTACGTAGTATCTAAATTTTGTCCATGATTTTTTCTCGGATTTTATTCTTTTGAATCTTTCACTTTATCAGTGTTAGGGAAACAATATAAATATTATTACAGTTTTTTCCATGTAGAACAGTAGAAAAATAAGCTATTTCAGCTTATATGAGTAAAAAAGATATATATAATTTAACAATTTCTATTAAGTTGTTTTTAAGTCTTTTTCATTATTCTAATTTTTAATATCTCACTTTATCTCTAGCGGGGTAGTCAGAGAGAACTCTCTGTATGTTTCAACATAAAAATATATAAGAAAAAATCATTATATTATTGTATTTATTTTTTATTTTACTTTACAATATTTCAGCTTTTAAACGTTATTTATATGATGACATATTATTTTGACAGCTACTATAGAAGTTCGACTATGCTATTTAGTTGATGTTTGGTATCAGTGGCTTGTTATTAAATTAAATACGGATTTTAATGTATAACAATGTAAATATAAATTATCGCTATGTTTGACATAAAAGCATGTACTGTATGCTTGAAAACAAATGTTAAAATTTACAGTTTGAACACAGACCAACTGAGACATGAATATAATTTGGTATCGGGCTTAATGGTAGGTTTTTGTATTACATATAAACCGACTATATTTTAATACGAATTATTTAAAAGCATATATATTAATCCTCAAAGTATAAAACAAACATCTTTAAATAATATATAGAATATGGCAGTTTCGAAACTGCTGCTAATTAGAATAAAAGTCTGAAAAATAATATGATATATATAAATAATATGAAGTAAAACAGTTAACACAATTACAAATGTAGATTATGTTATATCAATTTTATATATAATTATAAATATTATTTTTTAATTGTTGTTCTAAATTAAGAAAACATTGTCATTGTTACAAATAAACTTATTTCTTAGTGAAAACGCAATTCTTTTAATAACATAGTTGTATTGTTTATTTATTCATTATCTCTTTTTTTTATTTTAGACCTACAGCCAAAATGGTCTACCTGAATATTTATGTTATCAATGTATGGCTCATGTTAGAAATTTTAAGAAGTTCCGTGATAAATGTCAACATTCATACTATGCACTCAGAGAAGCATTTGATAGGGATAAAAAAGTATGTATTTATAATTGATTCATGTCATTACTATGATACTTATAAATATACAGTGACTATATCTCTTTTTTTTTTTAAGATAACCCAAACTGTGGTTGAAGAGTTAAGCCACAACATAATAAATATAGAGCCAAGCCTCTCTTATTTGGCACTAGATCATTATAGAACAAAATATGAGTTTGTCAAGTCCAAAACGAAGAAACATAGACATAATGGTTCAAAAGAATTTGATAACATACCCATATTTCAATTCACTACTACTTCTGATGAACTTACCTTTGAAGTACCCAAGAAAAAAACAAAGCTTTGGGTGGACATAGAGCATAGTATAAAGCAGGAAGATGAATCTCTTACTAAACCTGATGAAACATTTGCTGAATCAACTGAACTGTATGAAAAGAAACATGATGACTTCTATGATGATTTTGATGATTGTGATATACAAAATGATGAATTTGATAATGATTTTGAAACAAAATTGGATAATCAAGTTCATATAAATGGAGATAAATTAGAAGAGGAGTATGCTACATTAGTACCAATATCTACAAAAGAAGCTAAAGCGGCAGTTGAAGTATATAAAATGCTTTTCCAAGGAAAGTTTTCATGTGAAGTATGTCAAAAAACTTATAACAGTCAGTACAGATTGAAAGCTCATATGCGAATGCATGACATGGTAAATATTTTTTAAACTTCTTTAATAGATTTAAAATGAAATTATTTTCATGATTTTTTTTAATGATAAATATTAACAAATTGTGGGCCTTATCACATAATGGTTATTGGTATGATTGCAACTTGGTAGAATAAATCAATTTGATTTACCTGCCCTTGTAAGGTAAGGGAAAAAAGGAGTGTCTCAAAACTAAGTTCTTTCTGTTTACCCTGCTATATATGGGATACAGAGAGAAAGTGAAAAAATGAATAAAATAAAATATTTAATTAATATTAGCTTATATGATGTTATAACATTTTAAAAGTTCACAAGATTTATTTTATCCAAAACTTGTCATATAACATCTATAGGTAGTTAACAGAAAATTTAATCATAAATATAGGACTATTTGAAATTCTTAATTATTATTATTGCATATTTCATAAGACCATTGTGGTGTAATGGGATACGGTTTCACTATGGATGCAATGTTTTTGGGTTCAATCCCCATTTGGGTAGTGATTATATTGAAATTGTTGCCATTTCCCTCCTCTGGTAGATAAACCGCCACATTAAGATCCTCCACTCACATGCAATGTCTTGACAATTGGGCAGTGCATGTAGAAGGGAATGCATGTTAAGACATCAACATCACTCTGCCTATCCTGGTATACGGGAACTGCATGAAACTGCTTGATTATTATTTTCATTTTCAGTGTATTAGTGGCACTTTTTCGTGTTCCCTGTGCAAATTTTACTATAGATCTGAACTGCTCTTAAAATCTCATATGACAGAAAAACATATGTACAAATACTTATGTAAGAAGTGCCCTGAGGTAAACTTTGATAGGTGAGCTATTAATTATAAGGTGAATTTTAATTATTTTATTGTAATTATTATCCTTATATTATATTTGAATTTTAAGAAATATTTTGCCTTTGACAATGACAGCAGGAAAATGATAAAACTGATATATGTAGGTTTGACTGAGACATATAACGACATACTAGATCTTACTTGAATTCTCCAGAAAAAACATGGATTTCAGAAAGTCAAATGTGTATACAAGGGTTCATTATCTCTTTTTTACTGTACAATCTCCTTTGTGTCTTCGAACTCAAGCAGCCAGGTAGTGCTTGCATTTCTTCTGGGACTGAGTATCCTCTTCCCTACCCACCCGGTGTCGCTGTAAAAGCCAATAGGGCTAACAGCATTAACCAAAAGCTCGAAAAAAAAAAAAAAAAAATTGTGTCTTCTCCACATAATGTGAGATTGGTGAAATGATAAGTGCTCAACTGGCATGCCATAATCAAAGAACCATACCATGCAAGGATTGCGAGATCGATACCCATGTACAAATCTTATATTTAAATTATTTGTAAAATTACTGAAAAGAAGAGATAGTAATGTACTGGATACTTTTTGTCCACTTTATCCTACTATCTTAAGTCAAAAACGATTTTATATAGTTATAGTTTTCAGTTGTGCCTTTGAAAATAAATAAAATTCAAATTACAGGCATTCGGCAAAACGCCACTACTATTGGGGTCATTTCACAGAAATATCCCAGAAACGTACACGTTCATCAAGACTAACAAAAGGAAGACGAAAGCACAAATCTGCCATCAGACAATTAGAACCAAAGACTGGTGATCCAGAAGATTTTCCAATACTCTCTGCTGTCAGTCAAGAAGAACAATATGCTTTGATACGAGACAGACAAAAGACCAAGAATTATATAGATTCTCCATACAAATGTGAATATTGCTATAAAGGTTTTCGAGTTGCTACGACTTATGAAACGCATTTGAAGAAACATGATCCTGTAAGTAATTTTTTTGAAATATTTAAATAAATAAATAAAAATTTATGTATCTCTATATCTTATAAAATAAGAACGCATTTCGTCTCTGTCTGGCCTTTCTACGCGATCTTCTTCTAAACCACCCAACGGATTTTGATGCGGTTTTCACCATTAGGTAGAGTATTTCTCAAGGACGGTTTATATATGGTTTATTATATGTATATTTTATTGTAATTTGACATAAATATGATAAATGTACATAAAGTCCTACCCGTTGAGAAACTTTCATGCATGCGCTGCTTTAATGGTAAGTCCTACATGAAAACAATGTACTAGAGTATTATTCCTCTTAATAAGATCTACAAAAAAGTCAGCGACAGCATATTCGTATCTTCTAAGGATAACATACAGTGAGC
>DWLH01001484.1:0-12821 GCA_018249795.1 Heliconius telesiphe telesiphe | reverse complement strand
CGCTTAACCTCGACACCAGAGCGAAGAAATGGTAATATAAATTTAAGTAAATATTTCATCTCCTCGAGTGGGGATCGAACCCACAACCAGTCGGTTTTACAGCCACACCTCTTGCCGCTGTGCCACGACTGGCCTCGAACAATTTTTAGTTCAATTAATTTTAATGTATCATGTCTAATGTACAGCTTTTAAATTCACATTTCACACTTTGTTAACGATGCAACAACAAGAATTTCTTATTTTCATTAAAACATATTCTGTTTCAGCAAAAATTTTATGAAATCCGTAAAATATGCAGTAAAAATGAGAATTTTGTCAGTGAAATTTGATATGTGTCTTTGAAAAAGGGATATAAGCGTGAATTTAAGATTGACATGAAGCTCTTTAGATATACATTTTTTATTGCCTATAGGAAATGTAATATTTGATTTAAAATATAAGTGTTTATATAGCTTTTTGAAAAGCAACAGTGCTTTGAGCAATTACATTTAACTTTTTAGTTCAACAGCTATCTAAACATAAAAAATTATAAACAACTAACTATATTTTACGACTATCTGCTATTTTCCCTAAAATTTTAATCTCAACACTTTAAAACCTAAATTATAAATTAAAGAAAAACATTAATAATGCTATAAATATTTGTTCAATTTCACGCTATATTCCGTATAGAGCAGGACAGGCGAACAGACTAACACACTACAACACTAAGCTGTTAAGACATTCCTCTTGCTCTGCGCCGCCAAATTTTTATTAGACATTGAGTGGCGGAACTCAACGCCACGCTTTTTATTGTTCCCAAACTTAAGAATGAATTTACAACCCCATGTCTGTTCTTGAAAACAGCTGTGCTTTGCTCTACTGGGATCGGTCTATTATTACTGACAGGTATATTGTTGCCAATAGACCTGATATAGTACTAGTAGACCGAGTGGCGCGCCGCGCCGTGTTTGTTACCATTACTATCACATATGATGACAGTCTCGTGAAGGCCGAAAAAGAAAATTTATCTAAATATTTGGACTTAGCCCATGAGATTACCGCCATGTGGGATGTCAATACGACTATACATTGTGTTAATAGTGGATTCAGTTAACGGTTTAATAGCGAAAAGCCTCGACCAACAACTTCAAAGGTTATATATATGGGTAATTCTATATATATAGAAAATATAAGAAAGGACGCGATGAATATAAAAACTTTACAATTTTTTTCGCAAAGAAAAACAAGCTATTGGTATTCTAAAGGGAGTCCTCAAACCTGTTTAAGATGTTATTACGGATAATGCTTAAAGTTATATTGTGAATGTCTAAATTACAACTTCTATTGCATTTTAAACACCTTTAGTCTTTATATACTTTAAAAAAAACATTGCTAACTAACTTTGCTAACAGTTTCATGATCTAATGGCATTTTGGTTATTGCTCGATTATAGAAAATTCAAATATATTAATAGGAGATATTTACTAGAAAGACCGTCGAGGCACAGCTGTAACTGTAACCGTGACGGTAGTAAGTCCCATTCCCATGAGTAGGAATGAATTATTTCCATTTTCTTGCGCTGATAACAAGACAAAGTATGATGTTACCTTCAGCTTCTCAATGAAGAAATTTGGAGAACGTATTGCTTTATATGTATTGTAAGCCCCCACTTTGTGCTACATTTCATAACTAGTAGGTCCTGAAAATTAAGTAATCCTATAAGGGTTCCGTTTTTTTCCTTTTGAGGTACGGAATCCTAAAAAGAGATTATTCAGAATGTTAGCTTATTGATGAAATTTAAATGGTCGTGGAGTCCAAGATGGAAGGCTTGCTCGCAGCGGCCCCTGCCAGCCCTTACAAGGGCTGCAACGTTCCATCCGCCACGTGCACCTTGAGAGAGCACACTGATAGGGCGTCCCCCCAAGGCGACGCGCACCAGTGCGTCCCTGTGCTGGTGTGTCAAGTGGCGACGAATGCGGCGTTGGGGACCGCCACCCAACACGCCATGTCAGAACGGCGGGAAGTGGAGGACGGAGCTATAAATAACTACGTGGAATGTAAGAGGAGGGATAGAAGAAAAGATGAATGAATTATTAGATGTGATGGATGATAGAGATTTGGATGTCGTTTGTGTGACTGAGACCAAGCGAAAGAGCATGGATACGGCCGATTTGCCAGGCAGTCGGGTCGCTTTCTGGGCCGGCGTACCAGAGAGCGAGTGAGGCTGTCAAGGTGTAAGTGTGATATTGTCCTCTCGATTGGAGGGAACGAAAAATTAATAATATGTGGCGATTCGAACGGATGGGTCGGAACTGCGCGAAGCACTTACGAGGGAGTGCTACGTCAGTATGGTAACAAGAGAATAAATGAGGCTGGAAAGGTTATATTGCAAATTTGCAAAGAAAGGAATTTGTTTGTGGCAAACACTATGTTTGACCACAAACAAATTCACATGTATACATGGGAGCGTATGGAAGGGAAAAGTATGATTGATTTATTCCTAGTGGATCAGCATATTCGAAGCCAAGTCATGCACACGAGTGTTTTGGGATTCTGATCTGGGAACAGACCACTATCTAGTCTTTGCTAGAATAAGGGGTCTGTTCGCAGGTTGGCGCAGCTACACGAGGTGTCCAGACTTGGAGTCGAATTACCGCATAACAAGCTGGAAGCTTCCCACCGACTTGAAACGAATATCAAGAAAGAGTTTCCAAAAAGCTAGACAGCAGTGAATCTGGAAATGGAAATATTGAAGTATGCTGGCAGAACCTTAGGAATTGTATGAAGGAAGCAGCGATAGGGGTATGTGGTAAAGGAAAAAGAGGCTTTAGCAAAAAGCGTGACGAATGGTGGGATGATGAAATGCAAGATACTGTAGAAAGAAAGAAGAAGGCATAGCAGGATTATAAAGCCTCTGGTAAGGATAAAAGTATGAGAGAGATAAAAAAGAAAGAGTATAATGTGCAAAAGCACCAGACGAAAGTACTGATAAAGATGAAGCGTGAAAAGGCAGAGAATGAAAGAGATGAAAGGTTAACGAACAACTTCAGGGAAAATACGAAACTTTTCTGGCGAGATGTTAGTGTTTCTCGAGGTTGCTCGCTAACCTGTAAAATAAAAGGGGTGCTTTCGAAGGACGGTGAAATTCTAACAGAACAACCAGACGTTTTGCAGCGATGGGCGGAATTTTACAAGGAGATGTATGAATGTGATGACGCGTCAGTCTCAAGTAACAGCGAAACGCTGCGTCTTGATGTAGCTGATGGCTAAATCAATGTAAAAGAAGTTGAGAGTGCAATACGAAGTCTGAAATGTGGTAAGTCAGCGGGAGCAGATGGAGTTACTGCCGAGATGATCAAATATGGTGGGACACGCGTCTTGTACTTGTTTTGGTTTTTGTGCAATTTATGCTGGAAATCAGGGGAGGTCCCAGACGATTGGCGTGGTGCGTTCATCGTGCCTTTGTATAAAGGCAAAGGCTCACAGATAGACTGCACAAGCCATAGGGCTATCAGTTTGATTAACTTAGGTAGTAAAGATTATGCTAAAGTTTTAGCGAGAAGAATGTAAGAGAGATCTGAAAGGCTGTTGTGGGAGGCCCAAGGAGGCTTTAGACCTGGAAGAGGGTGTATGGATCAGCTCTTTTCCCTCCACATGATCACGGAAAAATTTTTGGCCGTTAACCAAAAAGTTTTCTGTGCTTTTGTGGACTTGGAAAAGACATTTGACAGAGTTGTAAGAGCGAAATGGTTGACATCCGATCGGGTGTTAAACAAGGTTGCGCCATGTCAGCTTGGTTGTTCAATTTGTATTTGGATAGCTGTCTCCAAGGAGCGAAACAATGTGATATGGGAGTGAAAGTAGGTGACCCAAATGTGAATTGCCTGCTGTACGCAGATGATGCAGTGCTTATTGCATCATCAGAATCCCAGTTGCAGGCATTGGTCACCACTTTGAAAAAAGGGTGTGAATATAATGGTTTAAGCCTCAATGCAAATAAGGTTTTGATTTTTGAAAGAGATGAAGAAAGGACGGTATGCAAGATCAGTGTAAATGGTAAGATATTAGAACAAGTGAATGAAGTGACATACTTAGGAAGTATGTTCAGTAGAGATGGAAGATACAAGATGGATGTGGAAGGGCGCATTGCTGCCGGTAACAAGGTTAACGGAGCCTTAGCTGCATTGATGAGACGGCGAAACGTCAGCACAGCTGCGCGTTTGGCCGTACACAATGCAGTTTTGGTACCGACTCTGTTATACGACAGCGAAACGTGGGTATTACAGAAGAAGAATGAAAGAAAGATGAATGCTGTGGAGATGCTTCGTAGGATATGCGGAGTCGGCTTAGCTGATCGAATCCGCAATGAAGAGGTACACAAAATGGCAGGTACTGGCGAGGATGTCACGGTGAGAATGAAGAAGAATGTGCTCAGCTGGTTTGGGCACGTCGAACGAATGAGTGATGAAAGAATGGCAAAAAAGATTTACGATGGAAAAGTGAGCAGTAAGAGAAGTAGGGGGAGACCTCGGTTGACCTCCGAAAACACAGTATTGAAGATACTGGAGGAAGGTCACGTAAAAAGCATGAGGATCCCCCGGAGGGCATGTATGAAGAGGTTAATAACAGTGGACGGTCCGTTCTCTCTGACTACCCCGCTAGGGATAAAGCTTGAAGTTAGTTATAGTTATAGTCGTGGAGTAGTGGAACAGCGCCTGACTGTAAGCATGATGGTTGTGATTTTGATCTCATTTGGAAAAAAAATTAGCTCTATGCTACATCCCGCACATAACAAGGTGAATAAACACTAGGTTCCTTCTGCCTCCCACGCTATATGCAGGATATAGCGTAAAACTAAAAAAAATACAGTATAAGTTAAAATTATTAAAAGATAAAAAAAAAAATCATTATTAGTATAATTTTGCCGTGCGAAATTTCAACTACCTCTTCAATCAAAAATAAATTCAATTAAGAAAATAATTGCATAAAATAGAAAATACTTTATTTTCTATTTTATACAAAAGCAAACCAATCAAATATTGTTACGAGGGACCAGATGTTAATCTAACAGAGGACGTTTAGAGTAACGATAAGTTACATGAAAGAAAGTGTCTGTATAAGTGGATTAACACTACTTTTCAGATGAATGTATGGTGATGAAATTATTTAGTCCGTTTTGGTACATTATTAACAATTTTATATTTATTTACATTTATATTTTCATTTCATCGCTCTGGTGTCGAGGCAAAAATGAGGCAATGCATCTAGAACTCGGCGGAAAGTGGGGAACGGAGAGTCTTAACACTAGGTTCCCTCTGCGTAAGTGAAGCTGATTTAATTTTGATTTGATTTATTAACAATTTCATAAAGATTATGGGCCGGCTCTGATTTCGATTTTCACTCAGGGCAATGAATTATTTTTATTTCCTCTCTATATAAGATGACAAAACGCGACGTTTGAGTTTTGAGTTCCGCTACACTGCGGGATACAGTATGAAGCAATTTTGTTTATCTTATCACAGCCATAAACGAGACGTGACACAGTACTTTCGATCTTACTATAAGAAACGCTTTGCTTATTACTTTTAAATACTTATATTTTTACATGTTATTTTTATTTTCACCTCTCTTTTCCATCTTTCGATCGCTCCATTTTCAACTTTCTGTTTCTCTTGAGTGATATCTACACTAATATTATAAAGCTTAAGAATTTGTTTGGCTGAACGCAATAATCTCAGGAACAACGGGCTCAAATCTTAGATGTATTTTTGTTTTGGATAATCCATTTATTAACATAGGCTATAGACTATTATACATCAATCGTTTCGATGTAACCTATGTCCACAAGGGCGAAGTCGCATCTGAAGTCTAGTTTGAAATAATCACGTATTACTGTTGTATAACACGTTTTAACTGTGTACTATAACATTCATAATACTTATTCATATATAGTATATTAAAGTAAACTCTATGTATAATGTATTACTTTAATATTTCAGAAACACGTCATACATTCGATCTAAGAGTGGGGCTCCGAGTAAAGTGCTCAATAAAACAGATCACGTCGCCGCCCAATCCCCTCTCTTAATCACATACGTGATGTCATAATTTTAATTTTCAGTAATGGCTCCTTAATAAGATAAAATGAATGTTAAATTTCCCACAATGAAAATCAGTTTCCCACAATGGTAGAATTCAACGCCGCGCCTCGTCACCAGAGCGAGGAAATGAAAAAATTTAAATAATAGATTTCCCCGAGTGGAAATCGAAACCACAGTCTGTCTGTTCACAGTCGTACATTTGTATGCCTGTGCAACGACTGGTCTTAATAAACAGTATTAAAATATGCAATTTATTGAATTACCTTCGTCTAAAAAGCGAAGCATGGAGACACGTAAAAAATCTTTCCATCTATGTCTCGAAAAAAAAAAAATATTATATCAGCTTCACGCTGTATATCCCTCACTCAGCAGGGTAGACAGAGGGAACCTAGTGTTAAGACACTGTGTTCCCCACTTTCCGCCGTATTCTGGAGGTATTGTGTGTTGAGTGGCAGAACTGAACGGCGCGCTTTGCCTCGACACCAGAGCGAAGAAAATTTAAATAAATATTTCATTTCTTCGAGTTGGCATCGAATCCATAACCAGTCGTATTTATAGTCACACTTTATGCCCCTGCGATGATTGTATAACTGCTATACAATGAATTTGCTTCCCACCGAGCACCACTCCAGCTGTAGTCGGTACACAGCCTGGCGTGAACTCTTAGCAGCAACATAACTTATTTATCTAACGAATAATATATTAGTATTATATCTATAATTTTTCTTTTTAGTATGTATGTTTTATATATTTATTTTTTTGTGTAGAGTGCCAGATTTATAGAAAACGTGATTATTTTCTTGTTTATTTTTCTCCTTTACTATCTATTCTTAACCTCTCGCCCTCCCCTCTCCCCTCTAGATAATTTGAAAAGCATTATGTCAACTGACAGATGGATGCCACCTCAGAGGCGTTAGACATCGAGTTTCTTAAAACATAAAATACTAAATATACGTAATTAATCCGATTAAAGAGTTTCATATAAAAAAAAAGAAAAAGTAAAGAAAAGGCATGAAACTGCTCAGTCCCAACTAGATTCCAATATAACTTGGGATACGCCAGCGATGAGGCCGGTGGTGGCACAAGGGCACAAGCATGCAACTGTGAACGCAACACGTTGTGGGTTCGATACCCACTCGAGAAAATGAAATATTTAATATTTTCCTTTCCTAGCTCTGGTCAAAGATAAAAAAGCAAAAGCAAAGCGTGGCGTTGAGATCCACTCAACATGCCCCGAAAATATTGCGGAAAATAAGAAACGGAAGTGTCTTAATGGGAACAGAGTCTCTTAACACTGTCTTAAGGTTCTCTCTGAATAGTCTACTATGTGCGGGATACAGCGTGAAGCCCACAACAAAAGAAACCTAAAATATTACAGTATTTCAAAGTTTACTGGTTAATTATAAATAATAAAATAAATCAGCTTCACGCTATATCCCGCACACAGCAGGGTAGACAGAGGGAACCTAGTGTTAAGACACTCCGTTCCCCACTTTCTGCCGAATTCTGGAGGCATTGCGTGTTGAGTGGCAGAACTCAACGCCGCGCTTAGCCTCAAACTATATAACTGGTTAATTATTGCTGCAATATATAACGCTATAGTCTAGAAAGTTGTATATTAAATTTCTACGTGCATATGTTCACATAAATTTTCCTCCTACCTTCATTACGTCAAACAATCTCGCCTTAGGGTAGGCCTGATTCAATTTAACCTATCTTTGAGACCCGATGGTAATAATCTAGCCATGTACCTGTGAAAGTTTTCTTGAGAACTTTCTGAAAGCCGATATTTTAAGCGGTACGATAAGAATAAACGACAAAACAAAATAATATTCGTATTCAAAGTTATTTTATTCTTATGTTAATAAAACTCGTGTACTTAATTTAAGAATATAATGTTTAATAGTCTTATATAATTATTTTAATATCATGGGGTAGTCAGATTAAGTAGTTATTTACTATCGCCCATTTTGTGTCTATATATTTATTATTAGTATTATATTAACTGTAGGCCAGTTAATTATATATAGAGGTTCGCTTTTGCAAGACAAAACGCAAGGTTGAGTCCTACCACCCAACACGCAAACTTAACTTAACTTCACGCTGTATCTCTATTGGAGTAGTAAAAGAAAACGGAGCGCCAAACGCTACGGTAATAGAAACTAAAAAACTATATTCATAAAGTAATATTTACTAAAGATTAAAGTAAAATTGCATCACACATACAAAATGTATCATTAATCATTACAGAAAAAACATATTTTTAAAAAAGAAACGAAACCTACAATGTAACAGTACCCACTTTTATCGAGTTTTTACTTCTTACATTATTTCTACATACAATAATGAGATCGAACAAACTCCATACTAAAAGCACCCTTCCTTCTACCAATATCATGATCATGAACCTAAACAACTATTTATTACTACGATAGACATCATTTGAAGCAGTAAATGAGCCGTCTACCCTCGTCCAGTCTCTATAGCGCCACGTTTGACTAACGAAATGGTTTCTACAAAAGTAGTTTTATTCTTTATTAGTTGTAGCCTATAAAGAACTACCGGATAATCCGGGCTTTATCTGAAGTCGATTTTTTTTTCCTTTTTAGTCCTGGTCCTGGAATCTACTTATATGTTAATAATAGTATTTTTTTTACTTTCACTTTATCTTTAACAGGGTAGGTAAGAAAAAAAGAGCTCAAAAAGGAACGGGCATATCTCTTTTCTCCTGTCCATTGCTTTCAGTTTTTTTATATATGCCATCCGTGACCATGCTACTTACATGGCCGTCTTCTAGTACCGTGTTCTCAACGTAAAATGAGAAACTACAAACAAAAAAAATATTTTTTTCATACAATGTCAGTTTAAAGAACTTGGACAATCTATGAAAACCGTAGCGGTTGTAATGTCACTTTGAAACTTGTATCTATTTTCAAGATATACAATTTCTTTAAGTGTTCTTCAAACTATTTGTTAAGTATTAGTCAATGCTATACAATATATATAAATAAGAAGCACTCTTTTCTACATCAAATGTTACAAGTGCTATATAATATGCTAGGATATATATAAATTCGTCCCGGCGCAGGGGCGTAAGCGTGCAACTGTAAGCGCGACGATTATGAGATCCATTCCCATTCAGGGGAACGGAAACAATATATTTTAATTTCCTCGCTCTGGTGACGAGGTAAAGCATTGTGTTGAATTCCGCCACTCATCGCGCCTAATAAATTAGGCAAAAAGTGTAGAAAATATAAACACATATTTATAATCACTCTTTCGTTCTGGTCATAGTACTGTAACGGCGCTAAAAAGTCACAGATGACATTCGAAGAGCTATGAATAATAAACAACTCACATTTCTTGTACTCCTTGTCTTCAGCAACGCTTTTAGCAACGCATATTACGAAGTGGTGGGGAGTTTAACTTTAAGTTCTATTAGCATGGGTGGGTGGGGAACTGGTTTCGAAATTACCTTTATAGCCGTAAACAACGCATACGGATAAAGGAAAACGTCTCTTCGTTGTGTACCTCAAGGCGGTTTTTGTTCCTCTTTAGCTCTTCTCAATTCTTATAAATTCTATCACTAAGCACGTTTTGTTTGATGTTTGATGTTCAAATATATTAATTCAAATAGTTCAAGTGATAGTTCAAGTAATTCAAGTGGACCTACTACTCAACCCCGGAAAATTTGGTAAATTACATCCAAGCTATTAATAATAATCGCCTCTCTATATCAAACTGGAGTAATTGTTTTATAAAATCTCAGGTTGAATATACAATGATACGTTTTTACCATATTGTACGTCAGTTCAAGATCTTGGGGTATATTTAGACCAGACCATGTCATGGTCCGTACATGTAAATAATATAAGTTGGAAAATATTTCATGCAATAGGCTCTCTCCGACGTTTACGCTCTGTGTTACATATTCCAAACAAAATTGTATTGGCAAATTCTCTATGACCCCCAATTTTCCCATCTTAACGCTATCCCAACTTAACCGAGGACTATCTAAAAAAACTTGAGCGACTCCAATATCTTGCTATTCGGTTCACATTTAATTTACGTAAATATGACCATATATCTGAATTTCGTTCTAAGCTTAATTGGCTTCCAATTCACAGTCGCCGGAATCTACATACACTTTCTCTTTTGCACTGTGTGTTACTCAACGAAAAAACTCCTCCTTATTTAAGAGAGATGTTCGCATTTGTAGGTTGACATACAAATAAAGTAAGATCCTCCGAGGACCTTCCTCTTACAATTCTGACATTCCTCTAAACTTTATGAGTACTGATTTGTTGTGAAATCAACTAAGCTGTAGAACTATCTACTGCTAAATAGAATACGATCAAAATCTTTAAATATATGTATTTAAAAAAATGATTCACATTGAGATGACATTACACAACTCATTATTGTAAATAGCATGATTATATTAGTAAGTATATTACAATAGTATTTATTTTTCAAATATATATGTATTATGTCTATGTATTAGAATTTAGTATGATATATGTTTATTTACACCACACTTCCACTTTATGACATTATATATTTTTTTTAAACTAAAAGTTGTCTGGAAGAAATCGCTAATTAGCGATATCTCAAATAGCGTGATAAAACTAAACTTCACGCGACTACTTTGTTCGATTTAAAGGCTCTTTTGTCCTTGCTGCCTGACTTAACTAACTAACCAGTTAATTCTTGATTGTGATTGTCTTAGTTTCAAAATATTTCAATGCATTTATTTATTAATTTATTTACCCTTTAATGTGCACAATTCAATATACTCATTAGGAAAAACAAAAGAGAAAGAAAAGCAATTGACACACAAAAGGCGGTATTATCGCATGTATATATTATACCTAATATATTACGCCTATATATTATATTAATATATTACGCAGAAGCACAAAGTGTAACTATAAAACCGACTGGTTGTGGGTTCGATCCCCACTTGAGGAAGTGAAATATTTATTTACATTTATATTTTTATTTCTTCGCTCTGGTGTCGAGGCAAAGCGCGGCGTTGAGTTCCGTCACTCAACACGCAATGCTTCCAGAACTCGGCAGAAAGTGGGGAACGGAGTGTCTTAACACTAGGTTCCCTCTGCCTACCCTGCTGTGTGCGGGATACAGCGTGAAGCTGATTTTTTAATTTTGATTTTTATATATCATATTGAGGCCGGCCGTGGCGCAGTGGCACAGGGTGTGACTGTAAACCGACTGGTTGTGGGTTCGATCCCTACTCGAGGAGATGAAATATTTACTTAAATTTATATTTCCATTTTCTTCGCTCTGGTGTCGAGGCAAAGCGCGGCGTTGAGTGCTGCCACTCAACACGCAATGCCTCCAAAAATTCGGCAGAAAGTGGGGAACGGAGTGTCTTAACACTAGGTTCCCTCTGCCTACCCTGCTGTGTGCGGGATACAGCGTGAAGCTATTTTTTTTTAATTTTTTTTTATATATATTTAAAATACTAGCATAACCCTTTCCCAGTTCTAATTAATCAAATCACGGAAACTTTTACAACCCTACACGCACACGTCCCTAAACGGGAAAAAAACGGAAAATGAAAATTGATTGAATTATAATTCTATATGCAATATCAAACGTCCCTTAACTTTACAAAACAAGATACATCCTTAGAACTTTCACTCAATAACGTTTCAAATTTTAACGTGAATTAAATATAACTTTAAAGCGTACCTCAGCGATTTAAGTTCCAGCCAAAAGTTTTAACGAGAAGAAAACATAATTTTATTACAATTTGTGAATGGACTTCTGTCGTCTTGGAAATATGTAAATGGTTGCTTTAGTTGGCTTCACATTATCAAGACTGCATTTAATGTTGAAAATTTTACTAATTATTATGCTCTTAATAATTTTTAGTAGTTCTGTTTTGTGTTTATTTTGTTGGTGTTTTGTAGTTTAATTATTCGTATGTCTAAATGTAGGGTAGATTTAGCTATTGCATTATCTATACCAATGTTGAGTAGAGGCCAGTAGTAGCGCAGGGGGTGGCATCGTTGAGAAGAAATGAAAAAGTTGCGTTCCGCCACTCAACACACGATACCTGCTGAATTCGGCTGAATGGAGAGAACGAAAGCGTCTTAATGGAAACAATGTCAAGTGTCCTAATACTAAGTCCCCAGGTTCCATATGCCTACACTGCTATATGCGGGATAAAGTGTGAAGCTAAAAAAAAATTAACGAAACGACAAAATTTTTTTTTAAAAAAGTTAACTTAAGTTAAGTTAACTTAACTTAGCTTAGAAAAAGCTTGGGGTGCGAAGTCGGATAACCTCCACGTGTGTGCGCTTGCTGTTGGCCCTTTTCGAATGCTTGTCATTCGGGGAGGACGAGTAGTATAGCGTACCGGTGCACCCTGGGCGATGAGTAATTATTACCCACAGGATCCGTCCTTGGGTAATGATTGCTCGTCGGCGAATAATCCGACGCGTCGGCGTTCTTCCGCGTGTTCCTCTGATTAGCAGAGGACACAGTGCGAGGAACTGGGAGGGCGCGCGTGGTGTGTACTCGCACTACCTCCACGCAGGTGCATTCATATGTGCCAGCGCCGACTATATCGGAACTCCACTCAAGATTGCGGTCATGTCTCGTAATCATGAGTGGAACCGAGGGTCTTGCCTTTACCGGCCGGGCTGCGAGGAAGAAAACCTCTATAAAAAATTACCTCAACCCAAGCGGCGGAGCAGCGCGAGGGGTGCG
>DWLH01001483.1:0-12822 GCA_018249795.1 Heliconius telesiphe telesiphe | reverse complement strand
CCTATATTTAAAGTTGACCGAGATTTTCTGAATGATTTATATAATTATTTGAATCGTTAATGATTTTCCTCAAATTATTACTTACAAGAATAAAAGTACATTTCATTGTAACATCAATATGTTTAGGTTGCTTGGGGCAGCAGGTGTGGGTGATAAACTTCAACAAGGATGCCGAACCTTCCAATATATGAGTATCACATACAGACGCTAATAATAAGACGAGTCCGGTATTAGCTACAGACAATAATAAAATAAACGTAAATATTGATACATGCTTAATAAGGTTCGCCATCCTCCTATATGAAGACAAATGACGTTTCGGGACAGAGAACAGCCGTCGCGGAGCGTCGCTAGTTGCGGCGCTCGGGCGACGGCTCGCGAGATCAGTCGGGCGACTCGTCGGTCGCCAGCGACGTGGCGGGGAACAGCGGGTACCAGCCGTAAGTGCGTTGCGGCAGCGACAGCTTGTCGAGGCAAATCTCTGCACCGCCGAGAGCCAAGTTGTGTTCAAAGCCACCACAGCGCTGCCAGAGCATCACTACTAGTGTACGTCCTAGTGCTTCACTCGCCTGGGAAGTCGTAAAAAATAAATATTTTACAGTAAATAGATTTACATTATGTCAACAAAAGCCAGAAATAGTAATAAATTGTGTATTATACAATGATACAAAAAAAATAGTACCTGATATTTCAAGGTTTGCTTGAAATGTGGCTCAGTAGTACGACGCACTACTCTCGTTTTGCGCTTCAGCAACCACTTGTCCCCATCACGAAGGTAGCATTTCACGTACGAGTCCGGCACCTCGCCGTTCACACCATACACGCGACGCGCGTGAGAGATCTATAAATTGTCATTATGACATTAATATAATATAATACGATACAGATATGAAATTAATAAAAGTGTTAAAAACATCCCGCATACAGCGGGGTAGCAGAGTAAGCAGAGGGAACCTAGTATTAAGACGCTCCGTCCTCTCCTTTTTGCCAAATTGAAAACAAATAGCATCTAAAACAATGATGGCTTGTTTTGATATAATTCAATAGTAATATACAGTTTTGAGATGATTAAAGTAGTAGTCACCTCGAGTTCTAATTGTCCCTTGATCATAATAATGCTGATGTTTATCTCGGCGTGCAGCGGCGGCAGGTGCGCGTTGCGCGGCGGCAGCTGGCCCGGGCCGAGCGGCACGTCGTCGTCGTCCGCCACGGCGTCGCGCGCCGCCGCCGCCGGCACCGCCGCCCACATGCTGCCCTTGCGCCCCGTCGCGGTGCCTGCGCCCACAACAGAGCTACCCACCGCCAGAGACCCCCCCGCCCCCGCCGGGTGCGACAAGTGCAATATTCTTACTTATATCATCATCTTTTTTTAAGACATTGCAAATTAAATATTCTGTAATTTTTCATTGATTCTCCATTTAATATAAGCATAATTTGAAAAATCACACACATCTCGCACCGCAGGGTTCAGCCATCTTTGTATGGTGATAAAATGTATGGATAACTACTACGATGTGAGCGACCCACATCGCGCGGTCGTATGATTGTGTCGAAACAGTTATGTCTATCGTTCCGACACATAAATAAAAAATGAAATCAGAATAAACCATCGATCAAACATTTAAAATAAACAATACACAAAAGAAGCACGTCAAACAGCATCGTGCTGATGTCAACAGTTTCATTAAAGTACATAGATTTTCAAACGGTTCCTATCTTAAACACAGAAAAGAAAGAAGAAGCATTAAACGTGTGCAGCCAAAAGTGTATTCGAGTTACTAATAGTTGCTGGAAGCGGTCTTGAAATCGTCTTTATGATAAGCATTCCGTGTCATGAGCAGCGTTTGTATTTGTAAGGTACAGAGGTAAGTATCGGCAGCCACCACCGCCACCATCACCACCACACCACCACCACCACCACCACCACGGGCGGTGTGCGCGGTCGTGTCCGTCGTCTGTGAGTGCCTCGTGTACGTCGATAGGTATTCGTATAGTTCTGTGTAATGACTGTGACCTATGAGTAAGATATGTACAAGAAGTCTAATAGAAGGCGCATCGTAACAATGAATGACAATCGCAAAGGTGATGAAGTCCAAAACATCCTAGGCGAGAACAATGCCAAATGGGCAGTCGGACAGACGGTACACAGAAACAGATGAAGTGAGCGTGATCGCCCGCGGCCGGCGGCCGGGCATGCGTCGGGACAGACAAACAGACACAGTGAAGTGATGAGAAGCGTCGGGCGCAGCCACATACAGTGCGGGCGCGCGGCCGTCGCGCAAGCCATGACCATGCTACTACTCGGTCGCGGGACCCCATTCTGGTTCTAGGCCGACACCTCTAGGTCTATAGAAACAGATTGGGGCACGTCGGCCGTCGGACGTCACAAGGGGCGCGTGCCGACGCCTCGCGGCGCGGGCACGGTATTAGCTTACCGAGGTGCTAACGGTCCGTCGCTGCTGACCAAACAAGCATAACACGGTACAAGTCAGTACTATCAATGTTCGTATTAATTAGGTGGGCGGTAGGAACTGGTGACAGCTAGTAGCGATCGGTGGTATTAGTGTTTTTCTATTTATAGCGTTACAGGGCATCAAGGGTGTACAAACCTATGAATTTATCATCTATTCAAATCAAGTTACTGCAATAAGTTTAATTGGAAATGTTTAATTCAATTGTTTTTCTTTTATATCTTATAAAATTAACATCTTAACAAATACATATTGATATTGTTGGTCTTTAATAATTTTAAAAGTAAAATTGGTAAATTCCAAGTTAAATTAATTGACATAAAAATAAGAAATAAAAAAAACAAATATTTTGAAATAAATCAAAGGAGTAATTAACAACGACAGCGGTACTTACGTCTGGCGGTGGAGCCAGAGAGCGACAGAGTGCGGCCCAGTTCACCCTTGACGGCGCGCAGAGAGCGCAGGATGTCGTCGGGGTCGCGGCGCACGCACGACGAGCGCCGGCGCTCGTTGCGGCGCGAGCACACCGGGGGCTCACTGGCGCCATCTGACCAAGACACAACATATCAACTACAATCTTTATACAATTACTTAATTTTGGTAACTTCACCTAATTACTCACTGTTATAAAAAGATATAAATTAGTTTAATTGATTATATCTTAGTTTTATCCAATATATATTTTAAAATATATTAATTTTTAATTACATTACCTTTATCCTGTTGTTGGAATGAAGATCGTCGTGATCCAGGTAAAGACCGTGAGAAGTCTTTTCCGAGTTGATAAACCTCCACTTCCAAGGTTTCCGACTGCGAGGAGCCCCGGCGTGAGCCCGCAACCCATGCGTGGTCAGGATGGAGAAGAGATGCGCATTCACCAATTGAGTCCACATCATCTGGTGGTTGATTTAAAAGACATTTATAAGCTCTAAGAAAGATAGAGGCTAGTAATATAAGTGAACATTTATACAATGATTATGATGCCCAATACATAAATATTTCACTTATTTTATTATTTTACACTAAAAACAAAACAACCAACTAAAAGTAACATGTGAAAAAATAAAACCTGAATTAGATCGTTGAGAAGCAAAGTCGCCTCTACGCAACGCTCGGGCACCAGTCAGAGAACCACGAGGTGACGCATTGGCCGAGCGAGTGCCGCGCTCTTCAAGAGTCCACCATACTGCTCGCTCTTCCGCAAATGCTTTCTCTAAATCCATCTAAATTATAAAAAATATCTTTAGAATATTAAAATTCATAGTCGGTCATGGTCAAGGTTAAGTAAGTATTAGTAAAATATATTTACGGTGCACTCCCCAATCAGTACAGGATCGATACCAGGACATGCATCCCAAAGTGTGAGTTCTAATGCACGACCAGCCAAAAGGTCTGCTGTAAGTCCACCAAAGCCCAATGTTGCATTCCATACTGGAGTGCAAGACGCTGAAGCTGGATCGGTTTCAACTGGTGGACAGCTTTCACTAAAAATATTTTCATATTTAAAACCAATATATATTTTTATTTATATTATTATATTGTTAGCAAACTCGTGTAAAAGAGGATATATGTAGGTAAAAAAAACTATAAAAGCAATGGAGCAGTTGCTTGTAGAAGGAAATTCGTGTGAAGTGTTGTTATTCGTGTGATACATATAACTTATTGCAATTACATAGAATCTCTTTCCGAATAATTTAAAAACATATAGACGATATGTGTTTTTATCTTGTTTGTAAAAACGTTAAACGCTTCCCATTTCTAACAATATAATATGTTCGATGTTCCCTATTAACATATGATAAACTTAGCTCAAACAAAAGAGAAGTTATGACAGCAGTATACTCACAGAGATGGTAATAGACGTATTCTTGCAAATGCTTCAGGCTCGTCACCATACCCTAGGGTGTGGTCGCGAGGAGGTAGATCATCTGCTGCGATGAGAACCACCACAAGTTTGCGAATCTCAATTTCAAACCATACTTGCAGCTGTGCTCGCGCTGGTGGGCGCTCGCGGGCTCGTTCTGCCCGATCTTGTTCCTATATAATTCAAACATCGGTTAGTTTATGTAAAAAAAATAATGTATTTGTTGTAATTACAATGTGACCTGATGTGAAATGATTACACTTCTAATTGCCACATCAGTATTACATTGTAATTTTACTATACATGAAGCCAGTAAATGTTGTTTCTTTTCAAATAGAAACAATGAGACCGGTGAGGGCAACTAGGGGTCAAGTCTTGCAGGTCTTTTTAATTTGTATGCAAGTTCTAAGTCGGATTTGTAGGAAATGCATCATCATCGACACATGCAGCGACGGCTAGCGATGGTTGTAATTAGTAAATGAGCAAGTATTTTATTTCTTAATGCCATTTATTTTTTGCAATTACAACTACAAAACGCGATGACAGTATACTGTGTTCTCGCATTTCTCCATTTTATGCGCAAATTTTCAATAAAATAACATGCGTCGGGCTGAGGCATATCTATTCAAACAATAAAGTAATAAAATCTGACGCGCTCATCCGCCATGCACAAAGCTTTATCATGCTAGAATTGAATAGACAAGCCACGTTATTTGTTTTTGAGTTTATAACTAGAAAAGAAAATAATATTTAAAAATATCAGATTATATTTTTTATCAGATCGTTAACCTACATTATTATTAATAGATCTATTTTTATAAGGATTCTGAAAGTTAAAAACGGATAACATAAACTATGTTTAGTGTCTATTTTTTCTACGTCAAATGCAAACATTTTGCGCAGCTAGCATACTAATATAGGTCTTGTGCCTCGAGTTTTGAAAGTCTATGTTTTTTGGATAATGAGTATAAACTGAAGGTAGAGAGGCAAACATGTACAGATACGGACGGAAAATGTTTAAATAACAATTAATTACATAATATATATCGAAGTATGTAATTGTAAAAATATTTACACGTCAGAAACTACATCATAGTAAAAAACAAACATTAGCCTGTGTATTGTATGAAACACGCAAACGCTTATGCCGAAGTACGAGGAGTGCTCTGAACCAGATCAATGCACGTATCAAACTGTGCAAAGTCATGCATTTCCAAACGGTCGTAACGAGGCTGAACATTCAACTACTAAGAGCACAGCGGCTATGTACACCGTGTCGTTCGCATCATGTAACACTTTAGAAGCATCGGTGCCTGTCGCTCAAGGTTTTGCTTTGCTTTGTACCGTGCTGCCACCACTTGCACTCCAAGCTCCTAGACTATTCGTTGAAAACTTGCAAACGTCTCGGTACTTTGTGCATTACACTACACTAAACAACAAAATTCTTTAACACTCGATGCTTTTAATATGAGACGGTACAAACGGATTTTTCAGGGCTGCGGATCGCCGACAACATATGACTTGTACTGCGATCAGGTCTTCGGCACTTCTTGCACTTTAAAACTTCTTCTATTTTCGATGCCACTGTCTTGTATGTTGCATTGAATTTATTACTTTAAAGAATTATAATGATTGTGTGGAAATGTCTAGCGCGTTAGTTATTTTGAAATGAATGGATTATTGTTTTATCTTTCAAGCTAAAAGCGACGACGGCGCTAGCTGCACTACGCTGTCAATCGTCTGTATAACAAAATGCTAGTCATCCACGAGTATCCTATATATGGTAGTCGATATCGGGATGAACCCTATGCTACCATCGAGCACTAAAACTCAGCGTTTCTCTACACTTACTGAAAGCAATGCGATCGATCCTATCGTCATTTTCCGATCGTTCCCTACCAGTCCACCCGGCGTCGATGACGAGTTTATGAAATTGGTCGGGAGATAGAAAAAATAAAAATCTGAAAATAAGTACGTAGCATTTTTTCATACACTTAGGGTAACATCATATAAACGATAACGTATAAGAAACAAAGACAACAAACAAATTAAAAATATAATTAGTTATATTAGAATAAACAGGGTTGTTTTCTCGTCCTAATTAGTAAAAGATTAACAAAGGTAAAGTACTCCTACATCGTATATAGAAACTCTACGTCTCTTACAACTAGTCTAACATGAAAGATGTGATTAGTTCTACATTATCACAGCAGATCGTAGATTCAAATCTTAGACGGTATCGAATATGGAAATGATAAATGGTATATATTTATTGTTTTCCTGAATCGAAATCTAGTACCAATTAAAAGTCCGTAAAACTTGTATCTTTGTGAAAAGATACAAGCTCTTTTTCTAAATTTATAAATATATATGACTGATCTCTAATTGAAAATTTTCGACGTATCTAAGATTTGAATAATAGCAAAAATAATATTTCAGATGTGTCCTAACGTTACTCCTATCACGATCACGTTTAAAATAAAATAAATATGCATCAAAATGTAATTTTACATATTCCTTTAAATTTATTTGTAATAAGTAGTGAAGTTTAAAAGAACTTTGATTTTTGGATCGTATAACCATGTAAATATTCTAAGCTTCATTGCAATATGCACATATGACATATTTTATATGTACACATAGTTTATATAATTTTATTACAATATGAAACAATGGTCCAACAACCAAAGGTACACATAGAGAAACAAATTGTTCAAGAAGCGCAATTTAGGCACCGAGTGATAGTCTCTACCAGATTCATGAACGAAGGTTCGGCCCAGCATCTCATAGATTCACAACACATATTGTTACAATTAAAGCCTAGAAGGATATTATACCGGGGTTTTCGGCAATTTCCTTCGCGTTGGCGATGATGGAGACTTGTCCGTATCCGGTTCTGTGAACCAACCAAAGTTAATATTTTAAAACAGCACAAGGTTAATTTTTTAATTAGTAACATATTTTTTATTTAGAAGTGGATAAGGAAATAATAAGTAGGTCGATATACATAGATGTAAAAAGTGAAAATTACAAGAAAAAAGTTCATAGTAAGAGTGTAAGAGGTGGTTGAAGCCGAGTGACAATAAAGTCAATGTAATAAAAAAAAATGTAATGAATTGTAATAGTGTTAAAATTAGTCGTAACAGTACGCAGTTACTAACTTATTATTACCATTTCTTCATTGAGTCAACCATTTCAAGTCAAAACTTAAGTCTTTGATTAAATAGTAATCCAAGCAATGTGTGCCATAGTAGCTGAAAAGACAGTGAAAGTAGTAAAAATAGAGAAGAGAAAGTTATCAGTAAATAATATGAAGTACAGAGATAATAAAGAAAGGAGATGACAATAAATAAGTTTCATAAAGTTTTCTAAAACGTACCGTATAATCCATGATGGTGATGTTGGGCGAGTGCCGGCGGTGGTAGTGGGTCATCCAACTGCGGCGCAGGTTCAACGAGTAGCTCTACGGTGTCACCACCACGTTCGAGTACGGCGCAGACTTCTTCAAAACTTCGTTCTGTTAATGGTACGCCACCCCATTCCAGTACCTAATAAGATACCGATTTAATTTCATGGTTATTATATGTTTATATAAACATACATTTTATTAAATCCGCTTGCTTATAATTTATATATTAAGATATATTTTTAAATAAGAAAATTGCCTTGTCTCCTTGTTGAAGTCCAACAAGATCAGCAGGGCCTCCTGGTACTGTCCACACAATAACTGCTTCACGGCGGCCACTGGCATCAGGCTTCCCACCAACAACTCTCATGCCGAATCCTCGCGCTGCAAGTTAAGTTAAGCGAATCATTATCAATTAAATTGTTTTCGTTTGTTATTTAATTCGTGAAATGTATAAAAGAAAAATACATATTTTTAGCAAATTACAAATTCGCTTTTTGTTTAAAGTTGAAACTTGCTGTGAAAATTATTAGTATTTTGTCTTTTTCACAACTCTTATTAACACAAGATTATAATATAATAATTTAACTGTTGTCCGAATGAGTTTATTGCTAGCATAGAACGATTATCATAAAATGGTAAAACTTACATCGATGGCCCTTATCATTGGGGTCCCGCCGTAATGTCACGCGCCTCGGCGTACGATCATCGACGTCGTGTATTACAATCTTGATGGCCTCTGCATCTACAGACATTTGTCTTGCTGCAGCGGCTGCAGCGGCGGACGCCCCTGCTTCGGGGTCTGAACGCGATGCGAGGGCTGCTATAGCGTTTAGTGCGCCAGTTCTTTGTTGCAAGGCGGCAATATCGGGACTGAAAAGTTATTAATAAGCATATTATATTATATTTTGGTAGGTAGTCTCATTGAAAGTGTTTAAACGGTACGGATTTTTATCGATATTGGCAGGCAATATTCAATCATTTTAAAGATATTGGAAGTCCATTCTTTTAATTCTCACATGCGCCACGATGTCATCATACATATGTATAATAATTTTAATTACCTTGATATAGCAAACACTAAGAACATTGACAGTAGTCATGAGTAAAATAGAAATAAAGTAAGCATTTATCAAGCATTACGTACAGTTGGCTGCCCCGTCGCCTGATGGGCCTGTCCTCGTCGACGCTTAAGCCACTGATTTGTGGTGTAGAGTCAGTCGTGTCGGGCTCGGGCCGGTATGAGCTGCGACGTGATCCCCCTCCTACTACGTCTACCGCTGACGCTCTGGAAGTAATGACTTTAATTGTTACCCTTTCACTGGAATTAAGATAATCGTTATCTGTAATTCTTTGCTACATGTATTTAAGCATTATTCTCTTAATTTATGTGAGATCTGTAATTTAAATACATATATATTATATATATAATGTAAAAATGTTTTATGTAAATATACATTTACAAAAAATATTATAATATTATCATCAAGTTGCAATTTATAAGTAAATAAAATATCTACAAGTAAAGTAAGTAAAATTTATAGGTATATAATTTATTAAATACTGCTATTTTATTTGCTGTTAAATGAAACATAAAACTTGACAGTTATTTAGCAATGAGTGCTTTTCGGTGTTGAGTTCGTAAAATGGGACAAGTCGTTCCAATTTTATGAACGTCTCTACAGTTGACTAACTTTGGCGATCTTAAATAAGTCTGCTATGAAAATATTTGAATAAAGACAGATATTTTAAGATTTGGTATTTGAAGCTTTATAAGTTATAAAAAATATTTAAGTTTCTTTGCAAAATATTTTAATATCCCATTAACGCTAGCGGGGCAACCAATTAACATTTGAAGTGTAAATATAAAATTAAAAATTCTACCTATTAATGTCTGGTACTGCATTAAGCTGTTTTGTGTTTGTAACAATTTTGCGTACCGTACAATGGTTGCCATTATACTATACTATTATGACAAGAAAAAATATTTATATAAAGGCTAACGAGCATACAAGACCTGATGGTAAGTGATCACTGACGCCCACGACCTCATGTAACAACAGAGGAGCTCAGGCCTTACCTTCTAGACATCGGCGGCGGTGCATTGAGTGCTGGCGACGAAGCATTCTGGTCTTCATCAACAGACCGCTGACGAGGGGCGGGCGCGCGCACCGACCGGCGTCGGACAGGCGTGGCCGTGCTCGGCCGACGCGACTCTGTATTTGGAGTCACACTGCCGCCACCCTTTAACTGCCGCAATGGCAGCGTGGTTAAAGATAAATTCATGATGTTGTTGGTTATAATGATTGATGATTATAAGGTCATTTAAATATAGATAATATAATTATATGATTATACAAAAGGCGTACGCGTGAATGACGAGCCACACGACGTGAATGACGTGACGACCACAAGGGGCTAAAGTTCCAACTTGGGAACGTAGAAATATAAGACAAATAAATCAAAATGAATGCTGTTTACAGCACTAGCTTTTAAGCTAAACTTTTATATATATATATATATATATATATATATAGGCAGTAACTGTAATTTAGAAATGCTGTTCCGTTGTTTATAAATAAAATTGACAATTGACATTTGAATTTAGGCTTGATTATATTATCATTCAGCATAAGCCTACATCAAGAAAAAACAAACATTACCTTTTCCAATTCTTTGAGTGATGCAGGCGACACATCAGAGTGTCGTCGCAGTTCCGGCGAGCGTGGCGGAGCGAGGCCGCTGCTGGAGCCTCCACTGCCAAGCCGTGCTTCAGAATGGCGACGTTGCAAAGCTTCCAACACGGGCACCTCGAGAAGCGAGTCTGTACTGTCCTGCGCGGCCGGAGGGAGTCTAGGTGCAGCTTTACGACGGCAGACGGAGCATCGCCACGAATTCTATCAAAACGCTCACTTTAAAAATATGTGCGAGTGTATTTTTTTTAGTAATAGCTAGGTATGAAAAATATTATAAATTTATTAATCCATACTAAAATTACTTTTCAATACCCACCTATACTCAACAAAAGGTATAAAAATTTTAACTTTTAAGTTATTTACATCATTTTAAACTATTTCTATAGTCATCTTACCGCCTCCTCGTCACTAGCAGGTTTGGAATATGATGAGCAATCCTCGCAAACTCGATGTTGACAGCCGTTACACACGTGGAACACTTCACCCGGCTTCAATGCTTTTAAACACACACGACAAGCGCCAGCACGTGACGGCGCCTTGCCTGCCTCTCTATATTTTAATGCAATATGAAATTGGATATGATAAATGTTTAAAATCATCAAATATTATAAAATATTTGATGATTTTAAGGAATTTATAGGAACTATATTTATATCTAAAAGTAATATCAATATTAAAAAAATATAGAATACTTAAAATATTTAACAAAAGCGTATCTTTTGTTAAATATTATAAGCATTTTATAGGCCATGTGGTCGTACTGAATGCAATAAAAAACAAAAAAAATACATAAGCAAGTAAGAAAAAACAATAATAGTAGAATTAAAACTATTTATCCAATTCTAAATTAGCCGTACATAATATAGAATTCAATAATGCATTGACCAACGACATTTCGAACACTATAGTATTTTGTGGTCACGTGTGGACTCTATATATTAAACTAATAATTTAATATGTTAATAATATAAATATTATTTATATATTAAAATAATATTTACATAAAATAAGAATAATATCAACATAATTATCAATGATAATAATGGACAGTACCGTTCAGTTTTGCCAGGTTGTGCTGTCGGTGGCGGTTGGGCCGGTGGCGGTGCAGGCGTTGGCTCTACAATAGTTTCCGTCGCCGGGCGAGGTCCCAGTTTTGTCACTACGACAAATACTACAAGTTATTTATAAATTATTTTAAAGTTTGTTAATTTTAATTTATACATATTTCTTTAAAGTGTAGAGTATAAATATGAATTTGCCCCTGCGTTACGATTGGCCTCTTTATACTTAAAGTAAAGAGTGTGACTGTAAACGCGACTGGTTGTGGGTACAATCCCCACTTAAGGAAATTAAATATTTATTTAAATTTATATTTTCACTTCTTCGCTCTGATGTCCAGGCAAAGCATGGCGTTGAGTTCCGACACTCAACACACAATGCCTCCAGAATTCAGCGGAAAATGGGGAATAGAGTGTCTTAACACTAGGTTCCCTCTGCCCACCCTGTTGTGTGCGATAAAGCGTGACGGTAAATACATTTTTATAGTAAAGTTTTTCATAGTATCAATATATTTTCAATATTCTACTTGAAATTAATAACAATAAATGTAATACAGGCAACCTAGGTAACTCTGGTTCTTCGGGTAACATTGACAATGGAACCTCAGAACTAGTTTCGAACATTTTCCCGTATGATACAATACTATTGACTATTTTATTTAACATATTAAATAAAATAATTTAATTAATAAATTATTATATTTATATTTTAATAAATAAATTAATACTTAGTGTAAAATATCGCTCGTATCTGTCAAAGTTACCCAGATTGACTGTGTATATTTTACATCATCCTACATTCCATAATCGAACCAATAGCTCCTGAGACTACACTTTCAATCGTACAATTCTAATATTAATGTAGCTATATGGATATTTAATGCCAGAAAAAAAAACTTATAATAATATAAACTTAATTAATAGTTTGACTAAGTACGTAACTTATATAACGTTTAAGTTTAAAATTGGATATATATAGTATATACAGGTAAGTTAGTACCTATTATTTTAATATGATTAAACATAAATATGCCAGAAACATATTTATTATACAATTAATTATTATCAAACAAGAGAATTATACGTATGATAATATTTACTAGAACATAGTAGAGGATTCCACAGAAATAGAGAGAATTCAAATAGATTTGTGGTTTGTTTCTACCTCCCTATTTTGCGGAATGTATTAACAACGGCGCACCAGCTCGGCCTCGTGGGAGGCGAACATTCGCGATATTCCTCCATGAATATTGAGAAATTCTCATAAATTTCACTCTGCTTATATCAAATACTCTGTACTAGACAGATAAACTTTAATAATATCTCC